>JAOTOM010002387.1:0-100800 GCA_034440615.1 Ashinkailepas kermadecensis
TGTGAATGATTCAAGTAACATATTGCTTTTTTGTTGGGGACGCTAATAAAATGGTGAACATAGCATTTGTGTAGCAAGACAAAAACAAAGATGTAGTGCGGTATGACCTAAGGTGCGACCGTCTGCTACTGACAAACATCAGGGGCGGTGCCGGGTGTATAAAATATGCAAACAACATAGAATGAGCAGTTCCCTTTCAATAATATATATATTTCAATGAACTTTACCTCTCTGCCAATGGTTCTAGTTATTGGGAGTAAACTAGATTATGTAGACTATCCAATTAGGCACAACGAAGTGTGTGAAAAAATCGCTATCAGCCCCTCGAGAGAACACCTAGCGAAGTCCGTGAACCGGCATCTCATCCTTCGTGCCACATAATCTGGGAAACGGCCCCAAATCGGCATTGCCATAACAAGGTACCTCGAGACAAATCTCCGGTAACTCCACCTGGGCCAATCACTTCTGATCCATCAAACAGAAATTCCGCTATGCCCCTGGATTATGAGGACATTCCCTGGATACAGCACCTCCGCCTCTCGTCCCCTATTTTAACACCATTTGGTGATACTCCTGAATCAGCACCTTCACCACCTTCCATCCTGGCGTCTCTGAATCAGCACTGAACCACCAATGAACACTTCATGCTGAATATCTATGAATCAATACCTCATCCTCCAGACACGAAATACTGGAAACGGCCTTGAGTCGCCACCTCCACCAAACTGTCGGGACAGATCCTGACGATGCCAATTAATCGGGCCTTAATTTGCATCTGCATTCACTCCCTCCCCCCCCGTTCCGAGAAATTCCGGGCGTCGTCGCTGAATCGGCACCCCCACCCTTTACTCCCATGCACATGTATGGCTCTATAGTTGCAGTCAGCTGGCATTGCTTCCATCTAATAATCTGAATTAGTTTAGGGAAGTAAGTTCTTTTACTATTTTGGCTACATTTGCGACGAAATACTTCCTTTTCTACTATTTATGACTCGAGTATTTTACCTATTTCACAGGCATCTATCTACTTAGATAAAGGTCACATATGAATAAGCAGATCTACCTGAACCACCTAGGTACTGCTGATTTCCAAAAACCCTACTAAATCACAGCTTTAGCGGGCATCTCACCTGTTTGGTAATAGTACAGAAGCAGCAAATAGTACACATGCAGTGTATTTATTAAACGATAAATACAACCCTTCGTACAACTTAGTACAACAGTACAACTTCGGACACAAGTGCAAGTTACAACATTTACAACTTGTACACTTAGCACATCCCATGAATACTTCGTTAATAAATGGAATAATCCTGTTAACAATTACATCGACGAATGCAAAATATTTTCCCACTCACCCCAATGGTGAATTGAGATCCGAACGTTGAGTTTGAAATATTCAGAGCAATAATATACTGGCATGTTACCGACCACTTCTGTACTAATCATAACAACGCCCATGCCAGCGATTCTCCGATTTATATAATATTAAGAGCACATCCCATCCTTCCGCCCTCTCCACTAACTGAACACATATTTCCTCGAGCAACGCAGAGTAATAGCAACTCAATTTACGTTAATTCGACATTCTCTCCTTTCCCATGTAAACATACAATTGTTCTCAAAGAGCGCCATACCTACCTGTCGGAGGCCCGGTGCTCCGCTCGCGCAGTCCAATCAGCTGGTGGTTGTTGTTGCCGCTTTTTTGACTAGAGACTAAATCAGGTAGACATTTGGTTCGCTTAGAACCAAATGAGATAAGTTTCAGTTAGCCTCTGATGGTATTTTGCTTGTTTCGTAAATTAACACGCGCGCTGGAGAGGGGGTGTGTGGCGAAATCCGCCCACCTTCCGATTTCTCGTAAATAACTCCCGATTTTGCAGCTCCATATACATAATTTTTTGTGCACCTGCTTAGAAATGTCCGGCGCGTCGCTTAAAACAAGAAAAACGAAAATCGGCCAAACTTTTTCGAGTCAGAAGCCCTCAAAGCCAAAACATTTCGTAGCGTCAGACCACAAAAAATCGGCGCTGGTGCGCTTCCCGTATATCGGCAAAAGTGAATTGTTCTTGGCAATACTAGCGACTTGTTTGATGTATATTGTATGCTATATTGTTTTCTAGATCATGCTAGGTCACCGAGGTCAAGTCAGGTCAAGTTCATGGCAGGTCAATGGAACAAAACTTGATAAACTGGAAGGTTGTCATAAACGCAAATGACTGGCATACGATGCATGCCTTTTTGCATGTTACTCCCTACTGAAAACTTCTGTTTTTTGTATTGTGAACCTAACCGTTTCCATACTTCATGCATGTACTTCAGCCCTTTCTTCGTGAAGCCGATTGCACCGGGCCGCCCGCCGGTCTGGTGGAACTGGAACGGGTTCCGGTACCAGTTACCGGTTCCGGTAACTGGAACCGGTAACTGACCCGATAAAGTGCTGATATATAGGTGATTTGAGGTAAAATGCGGGATCTATCATCTGTATTGCATCACTAGTTATGTCCAAAACATTGATACCATTTTGGAGCATTTAAACACAATCGCAACGATCCATAACAATGTCAAGCCACGCAAAACAAGCCAAATATGACATATGTGACCTCATTTGACCTTGAGGATATTGACCTAAGGACATGCAATTTACACACAATAGCGTTCACCACCATACACATCTACCCTAAACATTTCGTTTCTCTAGGTATAACAGGAGTCAAGATCATAGAAGGCGGAATCCTCCCCCCCTCTCTTCAGTGCGAGGAATTTACAGAGAGCCTCCAGGGCGCCTGTTAAGTTATAGTAAAAAGAGGGACGTTTGAAAAATAAGAGAAATGTTATGTCTTAGTTGATGTATTAGATACATAGCTACGTCCATCACAAAAAGAACTCGGTGCCTTTGTATGTTTTTATCTTTGTTTTAAGTGCATTTATTGTAAATTCTAGCGTGCAACAAGTTGCATTCCAAACACTTGACCTCCGTTAATTCTTTGCATTAAATCTTGAAGAAAACTGCCAAGCTTGGTCGTTTTCTAGTCGGCAATGTAAGCGAACTGCAACAAGGTCTTCCTTGTGTTAGGATTATTTTTTTATGGAAAAACATTGGATGAGGTTGAATAGGGAAACATTTTCCAGAATCAATTACATATATAGAGTATTTTTTAGTTTATTTTCACAATTATGCCTCCTAAACATCCCACTGCTTCCACGCATGGGTAAGCAATGTTTACTTTGCCGACCCTTGATAACCGCCCTGAAAAAATACAACATGACTACCGGAGAAATACGCAGTGATATTCACGCTTATACGTCGAGAGCGTACATGTTTTTAACTTCAGAATTTTCTGCAATGCACCCAATCTTAGCATTTCATGGGACATGCTTTTGCACACATAACATACACATATACACGCAGTTACACACAAATACACACACACACACACACACATATATATATATATATATATATATATATGGATGCACACACATTCGCACATCCAATGTCTTCAAAGCAGCGTGACGAATGCATGCTGACCGATGAGCCCACACGAGCACACCTAACTTGGTGTACAATGCACACAGTATAAAGCCGAATGAACATCTACCGCGGAACACAGCGCATTGCGTCATTGCAATCCCGTGAGAGGTATGAGCGAAGGCGAGTCTAACCGGTCATTCCTCTGATTTTCTGTTGATTGATGATGATGATGATTTTCACTGAGAGTGGGCAACACAAAATTTGCCTTTTCACTCTGCAAGAAGTGTAACGCTGTCATTAGCGTTGGGAGTTTGCCATGACAGTTGTGTTGGCTGGTGGTCGTAAAGAGCAGAATTAACGTTCATTGTTTTTCTTCATCACGTATGCTTCCGTGCCGTGCAAAATATAGCAAACTCCGGGCAAGTAAACTAATGCTGAGTTTTACATAACCCATTTCCTATGAACACATTACGGTAAAAGGGCAGCCAGAGAGGGCAGGAAGTTTACAACTCCTCTTCCATTTTTGGGTGGCCTGTAGCGAGACTGCTAGCTACTCTGCACAAATAGTGTATTCACTCTGTGTACGTCGAAGGATAGGGGAGCACTTGGTGGTGTGGGGAATACGGGAACTTCAACTTTAAATATGCAAGGTATCCTTAATACAACATCATATGTTGTATATAATTGCATTGTATATATATATATATATATACATATATATATATATATATATATACATATATATCTATATATATATATATATATATCTACATCTATAATATTGTAATATATTTTATGTATCCTAGAAAAAATGCAACTCTTTGAGTATAGAGCAACATGCCAATGCTGACACAAAAATCGCATAGCGCGCTGTGCCGAGGTGCCCCATTAACACCTTTTAACGGCGTATCATAACCCGGTTGTATTGTGTTGCACATCAATTTAATAATACTTGCAAAGACACAACCTTGTATTGTACATACAATGTGATAACACAACATGGTACTTGTGCCATTATGTAATCTTGCAATTGATATAAGTGCATGGTTGGTACGCAGCGCGGCTTAACAGAGTTGAGACGCCGCTGAAGGTCATAAAATGCACCCCAGCATAAGCCGGGCAAGCTTTTTACTGCAGCATGACGAACATTCAGAGCAATTTAAGCTCTCCAAAAGATGTGGCCCTTCCCCAGAAAAAAGCAAAAGGGTAGAGGATCATGTTCTTCCCGTTCTCCATCCGGTTGGAACAGGCAGTCGAACGCACTCATTGGGGTGGGTGTGGAAGTACCTTTCTGAGTCCTTGGGCCTTACCTTGACGAAGTTCTTGGTTCACACTCATGTCTCCTGAATTTGGCACGATTACTCAGCTCGTTTTAATAGCTTAGTTATCAGTGCAATTGAGAGGAGAGCTGAATAAAAGGCGGCCTAACAAGGGAAAGGTGTCCATGCGACGTCTGGAGCGTCTACCGTTCAGTGCGGTGTGTACTACCAAGTTTGCCTTTCCTTCATTCTGTGATTGGCATGCGAATTTTAACATTACTAAGGTATGGAATTCCAATCGCCTTTTCTGTTTAGTGTTGCCAGTGTTGTTGCTCGGTCTTCAAGGAAGATGGAGGAAAGAAACTGCCAGAACAATGCGAATATCTCGTGAATACTGTTACTGCAGGTGAGACAAGGAGGGTTGATCGATGACATTGCTTTATTTTTTTTGCAAAGTCAAAGGACGTTTTGTTAAATTGTGAAAATACAAGGTATGTTTGGACGAATATTAAAAGTACAAAAATAATGGACGCAAAGGCGCTTTCATTACCAATTACTTTTCCCAATATAATTTAAGATATATACATATGCATATATATATATATATATATTTATATATATATTAAATATATTTATGCTACCCAGCGCATAGAAACAAAGGATTATTACAAATGACTTCGGGCGCCATGTAACGTACATGCATCGGTAATTCAGATGGGCTAACGCGATGCATGCTATTGCTGGTAATGGGTTCGCTGATATCATTGGCACGTGCCTATGGTCTGGAGCTTCAAATGAAAATTACCACATTCTTTCGCATCATTGGTTCAGGTAAGAGCACAGGTGGGCGAATCTTCTTCCAAGTATATTTTGCGTGCCATGTTTTCTGTGACATATAAGCAGAACTCAATTAGATTCAAAGCATTCAACCAGACCGCGAAGGTTCGAATGCCGCCATTCGTAGCATGTTGCTTACAATATCCCCTGGGAAATTGGGCCCATATGTAAGAGCCGTGAAATATGTATTCAGTATGATCACATCGTGAGTTGATGCATATATATTCTGCGAACAATTTGTTCAATGAATATCCCTGCCGCTTATAGAACCGCTGAAAAACAGGGGATGGCATAAATGAACGCAACGAGCAATGAATATGATTTACATAGATCGTCTAATGAAATGCCAAGCAAATTGAATCAATGTTATTGTGTTCAAGATGACTCATGCATCGTGGGCGTTAAATTGAGGAAGCAATGACCAACTTTGGCTATGAGGATGAAGATGGATCGTGGAGCACTCCACGAGACTTCTACAGCAACAAAAACGACCAGCCAAGAATGGCTAGAGAATCAGCTGTGCTATCAGGCGAACGGCTGTGGTATAACAGCGCAGAAGGTAAAGCTCAAGTCTGGTATTCATATGGTGCAAACGGCACGGTGGATAGAACGCTCGTGCAGAATGCAATGAATCTGTGGTCCCGCAACACCTGTGTGGCCTTCACCAGAATGTCAGACGACGAGTGCAAGAGAGCGGATCCTCTAAACCATGGAATGATTAGCATCCAAGCATACAAGAAAGGGTGCTGTCATTCGAAGGTGGGTGACAAGTGGCGTCCCCCCACGAATAAGCAGAGCCCGAAGCACACGGGAGGAGGAACATCAACTCACACAGCCAATGACGAGGTCAAAAAGTGTCAGGACATGTGCCTCTCTAGGGAGGGCTGCAACCTCGAGCAGATTCAGCGACTGATGGGTTTTGTGCTCGGCCTGATCGGTCCCAACAACCGCCCGGACCGGGATCACTACGTCACGTTCCACCCGGAGAGGATTAACAGCGACTTGTGGCCGCCCGTCGATGCCAGTTCCCGCATACAGTGGCAGATGTTGCAGAAGTGTCCGGAGGGCTTCAGCCTGGTTGGACTGTCGGTTCCGTACGACTTTTTCTCGATTCAGCACCCGTTGACGGCCGAATTGTCGCCGACGGAGGAGAAGCAGGCCGTGCACGTGACGCGCGAACGAAGCAGGCAGTACATGCTGGACTTCCACTGGACGTCCTGTCCGGTCCAGTCACACCTCGACCGGTACCAAATCAACAAGGCGTACCACTGCGACACCAAGCTGGCCAAAGACTGCGTCGACAGCGGGAAGACGCCGCCCAAGTGTTCAAACTACGGCTATCTCAAGCGAGACTGCACGTGCATGTGCCCGGCGGGCTACACGGGAGCGACGTGCCAGACGAGAAGCGGCAAGACCGACTCGTGTTTCGACAGCCACCGGTCGCTGCGGGTGGTCGTGCCCGGTACGCACCGCACCGGCGACCTGGGCCTGCACGTCGACCCGACCATACCGGACGGGAAGGCGCGCTACGCACAATACCTGTCGATCGTCGTAGACATGGGCTCCACCCACAAACACGTCAACGTCGTGCTCAACCACGCCGCTGCCCGCACGGTGACGCGCCAGCTCGGCCCGTGGCAGAATAGCATGGCCAAGTTCGACTGCTCGGCGGCGCTGCTGTTCTGGGGCGTCAGCCGGCAGCGGCACGCGCGCACCGAGTGCTTCTCGTCGCTGGCGCTCAACGAGCCGGAGCCGCTGGTGCTGCGCTCGCGGCTGCCCAGCGCCGTCGACCTGACGTTCCAGACGGGCGTCGGCGAGATCGTGCGGCGGCCGCAGCTCAGCGTTGAGATGCTGCAGTTCCAGCTCGAGTTCACCATGTTCGACGTGATGAACCGCACCACGGCGCTGGCGGACGCGGCCAACGGCACCGGCTCCGGCAACGGCGGCGGCGGCCGCGGCGAGGCGCTGGAGCAGCGCGCCATCCCCGGCGGCGCGTCCGGCATCCTAGGCGCGCTGCTGATCGGCTTCGTGATGCTGGCCGTCATCGGCGTCGTCGCCTTCTGGTTCTGGTACCAGCGCGTGCGCTACGACTACTGGTCGACAAGCGAGGAAGAGGAGGAGGAGGAGGAGGACCAGGACCAGGAGCAAGAGGTCAAGGTCGTCAAGAAGCGGAAATGGGGACGACGTCGCGACAGTGAAAGCGATGACAGCAGCGACGACTGATAAGCAATGCATGCGGACCGATACAGTCCAACGTTCACAATTGAGAATCGACTGAGATATTCCACGCCTGAAATACGATAACTGTTTCAATTTTTTATAGATGCCGAATGCAGCGAAATGTTCGCGCTGAAATAGACGTACGCTGACGAAGCAGAACTGTCACCATTTCCCTGATACCTGCGAGTTTATGGTGGTAAGAGCAAGATATATAATTGGCTGGCGAATGGTGAGTCATTCGCCAAGCTAGTTTTCGAAGCGTTGGAGTTATTTGCGTTCTGGAAGAGATCCAATCTCACAAAACCACCTTTGTGATGATACCGTGGGTCATGTTGAGTATGCTATTCTGCATTTATATCATATCCACACTTGTTTCTTCATCTATGCGTAAGTGCTATGAATATTGCTTTAAGGTTTTAACCTCATCCCATAGACCACCCAACACAGAAGTGCACGCAAGGGATATGTATACGGGCGCACTTTCCCTCTCCCCCATGACATCGAACCATCCGAGAGGAGGAAAATCCACCCGAAGGATCCATTTCTTAGCAATGTTCTCAAAGGACCTTTTTCCAAAATGCATTTCACTGCAACTGCGGTGAAAATGTTTGCCAGTGGTAGATTTTTGGGGCGAACTTGAACCTACTCACAGGTGAATGTTGCGTTTCTTGCTGCTCACTCTCTTTTATTT
This sequence comes from Ashinkailepas kermadecensis, assembly GCA_034440615.1. NCBI lineage: Eukaryota > Metazoa > Arthropoda > Thecostraca > Neolepadidae > Ashinkailepas > Ashinkailepas kermadecensis. Next base: position 8,482 of record JAOTOM010002387.1, read on the forward strand.
CGCTCGTTCAGAAAACAAAACAAAATCACTAAATCATGAACTGTGAAGCCCCATCACAGTTGACGAGTGCCACTAGACAACCTAAGTAGGTATCATCAGGGCCCTAGCACTTCCAAGGCCACTTTGCAAATAAAAGAGACCGTCATACAGTTACAGCGGGCCCTTTCTTAGTCACAAAGGACCCTCTGGTAGCTACAGATGACCCTTTGATAGTCACAGAAGAACCTTAGAAAATTACAGAGGTTGCGACCATAAGGACGCTGACAGCCACAGGGCTTTGTCAGTTGGAGAGGACTTTGGGGTTGGGACCCTCTGGCAGATGGAAGGGATCCTCTGGCAATTGGAGGTGACCCTCTGTCAGATGGAGGGGACTCTCTGGCAGTTACCGAGGGTCAGAGGAGCCGTGTAAAGGACTCTCTGGCAGTTACCGAGGGTCAGAGGAGCCGTGTAGAGGACGACTGATGAACGCATGGGGCCGGGGGCCGGCTGGAGCCAGAGCACGACGGTCGGACCGGTCGAAAGGCTGCATGCACTGTGCATGAAGAGTAACAGTGACTTTTGTGTGGGGGCTAAGCTTCACAACCACACGACGCACCAATACACAATAACACAGTAAAAAATGGACATAGGACAAATAAGCCTTCCATTGAACCCAGCTGTGTATTCTATGCACCGCTTTTGGCTTCAGTAAACTGCACTGGAGACGCTTTCTAGCCTTCGATAGTTAACGAGTACGTGGGAACCATATCATCAATCATAAGATATTATGTACTACAACGTCGGCACGGTGGTGTCCATCGGTGAATTTTGCACACTTTGCTGCACGTCTGCTGTCGTCACCGTCACCGTTACCGTTCACCGTCACCGTCACCGTCACCGTCACCGTCACCGTCACCGTCACCGTCACCGTCACCGTCACCGTCACCGTCACCGTCACCGTCACCGTCACCGTCACCGTCACCGTCACCGTCACCGTCACCGTCGCCGTCGCCGTCGCCGTCGCCGTCGCCGTCGCCGTCGCCGTCGCCGTCACCGTCACCGTCGGCCGGCCTGCGCACGTGGGCCGCGATCAGCTGATAGTGTGACGTGGCAGCGCCTCCGGTCTGTGACGGCGCCAGTCGCACCACCTCGCGCACGCATTGCTTCACGAAGGCGGCCCGCTCGTGGCTCGGGATCCGCTCCAGGAACGGACTGACGGCGACCAGTGACGCCTCCAGCCCCGCCTTAGTCGCGTACTCGAACATGCGCCACGGAGCGGTGGCGTGAACAACTTGTAGTTTGGCGCCGCTCGCCAGATGGCAGAATCGTCGCAGCGGGTCGTCGCACTGGTGATACGGCGAGATGAACTGGCGCCAGTCTTGCATGCGGTCCCGCCACGGCGAGTGTATCGCCATCTGCTGGTACATCTCGTAGATGCTGTTGTTGGTCATGAAGATCAGTACGGCATGTCCACCAGGCACCAGCAGGTCATGGATGTTGTTCAGCATCAGTCTGAAGTCCATGATGCACACGTAACCACGAATGAGACCGCAGAGCGAGCGATTTGTACTTCAGCAGGTTAACACCCTAGAACTGATTAGATGGCTCAGAAGAACTCGGGTTAGCAGGTCCCTGGACATTTCTATATTGATGACATCACGATACCATAGACAAAATGAGAATTCCCCAGCTCTATGTTTACTAATAATGTGCAAGTAATGCGAGTGAAAGTATTGATCCTCCTGTACCTTTGCACGTATATGGGTAAGAGAAAAACGGAGCTTTCAACGCATATATATGCAATTGAAAGAACTCCTGGAACTGAATGCATATAGTTGTTGTTCTTTGTATGTGCTCGCTAGTGCCCCGGAACTTACTCAGACTCTACTATCAGCAAAGAACATTCCGGGATGCTAATGGCTCCAAATTTACATCATCACATTGGTCCTTGAGCGTTACAGTAATGTTCACTGGGCCACGGAACATTGCATTGCAAATATTGCCATGCAATATGTCGCGAGATTTTGGCCGAAACGTGGCGTTGTCGGAGTGACGGCGAGGAACACAAATACGCCAGCTTCTCTCAAAGTCGCGTGCACATCCATACTTAGCGTCAGGACCCAACATCTTGACGCATGAGCCCAAAATATACGGTCTCCATATCTGCACATTCCAGATGTTTACGTGCCGCTGGTTTTGGATCCAGTGTAGACAGAAGAGCGAGAAGACGCGATCGAACTTCTCCCCGATAATCTTGACAGCAGACGGTGATGCGATGTCGGCACGCTTGAACTGGAGCCGGTCGGTGGCGTATTTGGCGCGCGCGAACTGCACCATCGCCTCAGAGGTGTCCACGCCGAGCACCGACCCATAGCTGCGGCAGACGGCGCCATGTGTGCGGTCAATAAATCTGCTGAACACTATCACATGACGAAAAGCGCATCATCCGATAGCACACATGGAAGTTAAACTAAAAAGATCAAGGATCTGGCCAAGATGTTGAGGGGTCAACAGCTCCGGTGGGCGCCTTCGAGAACATCTAAACAGGGATGGAAAGCACCCCGATTGCCAAGGATAAGGGGCGGACACAGCCACGTTTTTGTCGACTGAATTTGCTTCTGGTTGCGCATGTGAAGAAGCAATATGAGATATAATGCACGACATATAATTCACGGTTCGAATACGCTATTTATGATCACCAGGGTTCGATCGGTTCAAGCACGTCATAATCAATCAACCGCGATTGGAAAAAGCAGCGTCGCAGTTCGAATAAACTCGCCACAGTCCGCAAGGTGCACTTGCCTCAATCGAGCGACACGATCGAACCGGGACTGTAAGCCGAAATCGATTTACTCGACTTCAAGGAGCTTAGTCGCCGACAGATGTGATCAGTTTCCAACAGAAAGTCAATCATCGGGCACTGCATAGTGCAATGGAAGTGGCGGACTGTATATCACTGCACGGGCAGTTCAGTCGACTCCGATACCGCAGGCGGCTTGGATCAACATTGCTCACACCTTCGCAGTGAGGGAATTATGTCACGGCTGGGCTCTCACCTGGCCAGCGGGCGTTCTCACCTGGATATCTGAGGCAGCAGTATGCCGGTGAGGACGTTCTCACCTGGATATCTGAGGCAGCAGTATGCCGGTCAGGATGTCCCCACCACCTGACGTTCTCACCTGGACAGCTGGGGCAGCAGTATGCCGGTGAGGACGTCCTCACCTGGACAGTTGGGGCAGCAGTATGCCGGTGAGGACGTCCTCACCTGGACAGCTGGGGCAGCAGTATGCCGGTGAGGACGTCCCCACCACCTGACGTCCTCACCTGGCTGGGGCAGCAGTATCCGGTGAGGACTTCTCACCTGGACAGCTGGGGCAGCAGTATGCCGGTGAGGACGTTCTCACCTGGACAGTTGGGGCAGCAGTATGCCCGTGAGGACGTTCTCACCTGGACAGTTGGGGCAGCAGTATGCCGGTGAGGACGTCCTCACCTGGACAGCTGGGACAGCAGTATGCCGGTGAGGACGTTCTCACCTGGACAGCTGGAGCAGCAGTATGCCGGTGAGGACGTCCTCACCTGGACAGCTGGGAGCAGCAGTATGCCGGTGAGGACGTTCTCACCTGGACAGCTGGGGCAGCAGTATGCCGGTGAGGACGTCCCCACTGCCGCAGCCGACGTCCAGCAGCCGATGGTGGACAGCGCCGGCGGGCAGTCTGGCCAGCAGCGCGGGCAACAGCTGGGTGGCGTCTTGCCGCTGCAGCTGGTTGCCGTCCACATACAGTGACGGACTCTGCATGGCAGAGCGGCGGTGGCGCCCCGCCCCGCCAGCTACTGCACCAGGGCGGGGGGGGGTGACGCCCCGTCTGACCACGACTGTACCAGGGCGGAGTGGAGCGACTCTGGCTCGTCAGCGCTACTCGAGATCAACGGATATTCAGGGAAACAATTTGAGGCTGCGCATGGCTGAGTTAGGGTGCAGTTGGTAGCACATGCTTGTGGGTCGGATAAGGCAGTTGGTGAGAGATAAAGATCACCGGACGGCAGATAGCTGAGGGTCAGACGAGGTATGTACGCCTGAACATAGACAGGCAGGCAAGAAGCCAGACAACGCTCATTGGCTGTGAAAGCAGGCCGTCCACCGGTCTGATGGCAAGATGCGTCAGGTCGTCCACTGGTCTGAGGGCGAGACGCATCAGACGACAAAACGCATCACAGAGCGACGGATGTCAGTGGGAAGGCCACCGACCGGCAGGATGAGTCCCAGGTCACTTCGCCGGCAACAGAGCTAAGAATCGCTCTGGCCAAGAGGCGTCTCTGTGCCATTCACCGCTGGACCGACTCCTCAGCAGCTGGCCACTGTGCACGCTCGGTATTCGCTCTGAGCCGTCACGGCGAGTGCAGACCTTTATATCGACTAGGTAACTCCGCTACAGCGACTAGCACAATCAGGGCCTATTTTTGTTGCGTTGAATAGCGCTGTATGCAAAAGAAGCCTCATTGTAAGCGGCATTGTCGGGGGTTGGGGAAGGGGAGGGAGGGCTAGAAAGGGGCATGTCTCTTAAAAGTATTGGGCTTATACTGGAAGTGAAACGTGTTCGTGATTTGAATGCAGGAATTCATTAGAACAAAATTCCTACTCTTAGTGCGGAGCTTTCCTTTATTGTTGTCTTCCTGTGCACCGTGTTCGATCGTTCCGGATTTTTGTTTTTGCTTGATATCTTGGAACCGTTCGAATAATCATATGGGCACACCCGGATTTAGAGTGTTGGATAACAAAAGCAGGAAACGTATGCGAATGAATGTTGGCGGGCCGCCGTCGCAGAACAGCGGTGGCACAAAGGCCAGCCCATGCTATCTTGGTCACATTGACAGCCTGCTCGGAGGTCAGCGAGGGCACGCTCGAGCGTCACGTGGCGTCACGCCAGCATAGATGACGGCACAAAGAACGACTACGTGGTGCCAGCCACCTCGGCTGGTGGGGGTTCGCAGCAGCTGTGCGTCTCTACGCAGTGTTCAGGCTTGCACCATTTGTCATCTTGCAGCCAGAGGAGATCAGCGGTAGCATAGGGAAACACATTGATTTGGGCATAAACTGAGTTTGCGGCATGAAGCATGATGTGAATATTACCGGAGTGCATCGTAAAACATGTGCTAATTCTCGCTCTTGGAGGTAGAAAAAATATAGCGAAGACCACCTAATGCCATCATCCTAAAGTCAGCTTAGATCATTCCAGGTCGAGCCTGGGAGGGCCCCGTTTGGACATACAAATGTCTCCCTTGGCCTGAGAGCTCAAAGGCTTTCGTCCTGGGCAGATTCTTGTTGCTGTTGGTCGTGTTCGACCAGCCTGCCACCGTGTAGGAGATATTTGCTGTTGCTATGCGTTGTGATGCGTGATTTTGGTATTTTATATTGTGATCTGTGATGTGTGTTTGTGCATATCCGCGTAGGGCTAAGGGGGAGAGCAAGGAGTATCGAGCTGAGGATAGTAGACGAGGAAGGATGGTGAGAGTTGACTTGAATAGAATCGATGAAGAAAGATGTTGAATGATATCTTGAATATAGTAGACGAGTAGAGATGAGCAGAAATGAGTTGAGAAACCCGTCCTGAGTTGCAAAGACGTTGACAAGTAGCAAATGACGGAGTAGAGATGAGTTGAGTTGCTGGCCCTGAGGTGTAGAGACGTTGACAGGCAGTCAATGACGAAGTAGAGATGAGTTGAGTTGCTGGCCCTGAGTTGTAGACATATTGACAGGCAGTCGATGATGGAGTAGAGATGAGTTGCCAGCCTGGTCGGTGCCAGTTTCTGGATATGGTGTGTAGAGGGGAGGTTGGGAACGAGTCATCGTACATGTATGTCCCTTTAACAATGCGAAAACAGAACAAATATTTTTTTTGAGCGTTGTGGTTTTCCTTGTTTTTTTTTGTTTTGTTTTCGTGCATGTCTTATTTTGTTTTTTCTTTTTTTTTTTACATGTCTTGCTTGTTTATTCTTGTGCATATTCTTAGTCGTGCTTGCTGCTTCTTTTTAACGTACGTCTTTCCCTTTGTGTTCCTTTCCTCTCTTTCATCACAGTTCATGGACAAGTCGTGTAGTTGAAAGGAAGTGAAAGAAATGTTCGTGCAATGTTGGATGGTCGTTGTTGAGGAGAGTGCTTAGTGGGATGTTGTTTGTGGTACAGTAGTTTGTGATATGTTGTCTCGTGTTGAAATATTTAGAGCAATGTATGAGTATGTGTTTGATGGTAAGTGGGCGGTGGCATGTGGTGTATTGTGGTCGTGGACGTTTCAGTATGAGGTACGAGTGAGTGAGTGAGTGTTGGCGTCACAGGCATTGACAGAATAGCACTTTCCTCGATGGAATATGTGTTGGAATCCCAGGCATTGACGAAATGGCCCTTCCCTCTGTGGAATATGTGTTGGTGTCCAGGGCTTTGACGAAGTAGCCCTTCCCTCGATATAATATGTGTTGGCGTCACAGGCTTTGACCTGGCAATGTACTGTGATTTCCGGGGCACTGAAGAGGCTTCATAGCGGGGGTGCAATTTCCTATACTATTGGTAGGGCCATGTTCCCACCATTTTTGCCCTGGCCCCAACTTCTTGGTCTCTTAGCATGGGACCCAATGGAGTGGGACCACACCAACCAAATTGGCAGCGCCCATTGTCTCCATTCACTGGGCCCTGCACCAATAATTTTCAAACTTATCCACCCATGCTTTATAATAACTGCTCTACGACGAACTATAACAGCCTCCAAACGTCAGTAATGCCAGGTATAAGCTTTGATTTACAATGTGCGCATGAAACATTGATTTCCAAGTTTAACCGAGATGATGGATCTCGGTTGTATAAGCCTTCAGACGAGTCGTCTCTTCTGGTCTGACCGATCGGGGGCCTGGGGATGGGGTTCGACAAGGATGACTGGGAAGCTCTAGCTGTGCCACCGACCACGAGAGTCACCAGCCTGCTGAACTAATCAGGTACACCAAGTCCATGAAAAATCTGACACTTCACAGCAAGCGCAGTCCAACAGCCGTATCACGAACTATTCAGCTTATTAATTACTTAGGGACGATGCACCGACTACACCTGGTGATCCGAGACAGGACAAGTTGTCCACGAAGATGGTGAGCCTCGATCGGAATGAACCGGAGCGGATCTTTGCATGGACGTTGTAAACAATACAATCCATCGAAACTGCATGGACTCTGTAGAAGATATCTTGTCTTGAAACCCCGCCGCCCGGTGGCGCCGCTTCAGCGCAGCAGTAGCTAGGCAGCAATGTCTGCCGCTGCTCCTGCGGCGTCCCACTATCTATCCACATAACAAACGGAGACTACCAGGCGCGGCACGCTCTATATTACAGCGGGCTCTGTACCACGGCGGACATCACTGCAGAACTGGAGCGTAGTCCACAGCATCAGCGATACGGGGAGCCGATCGCGGCCGACCCTACACGGGCCGACACCCTCCACAAGCACGGCGACGATCGCCTCAACTAGCTAGCGCGGGATCCTACTGGGCTGGCACATCGCACTGGATATCGCAGTCACGTCAAGCGGCTGCAGACGTCACGACACGGCCGTGACGTCACTACACGGTCGTGACGTCACTGCGGACTGCACGGGCGAACTGTGGAAGGAGAGGCTGCGGCTTCAGCTGCTGCAGACAAATCGTGGTCTGAGCCTCGTCCGCGGCGCGGCGACCGGTCCGGGGGGAGGCCTATGATCGGTCGGCAGCGCAGTGCCGAAGACGCGCGAGGCGAGGCGCACCCGCCCCCGGCTTGGACATCCGCCAGCACTGGACGGTCGGCCGGGCTAGACAGCTGGCGGTCCACGTCCGTCGGCCAGGAGCCAGTACGCCGGCGGACGCAGGATCCAGCACACGGAGACCGTGCGCCGCCGGCTCGCGGACCACACGACCGCACAGCAGCGCAGGGTGCACACAGGCGTCGCCGATGTCGAGTTCGCCGCACGGCAGTACGCCGGCGGTGCCAGCCGAGCGACAGCCGAGCGACACCCGACCGCTGTGCCGCCGAGTCGCACGTCCCGGCACGAACGTCCAGCATCTCGCCCCGGACAACGCCGCACACGCGCCTGCCGCCAGCACTTGTGTAGCGAAGGCGCCGCCGTACGGCAAGTTCGCCCACGCGAATACCCACACACGGTACACGTAAAGCATCTCACAGTTTGTCACAGTGCGCAGAAGCACAGCTACGTGTGTGCACGCCAGCACCCTGCACGCCAGCACCCGCTTACGTACGTACACGTTGGAACACACAAGCACACACACACATCACCTGCGAGGACGCCTTTGTCGTTGTTTGTGCGCACTGCAGCGGCTGCAGAGCATTGTGACCAAATATAACCACAAGCAACGACACACAGTTCGTCCGCGGGTCGATCGCGGTCACGCGCCACGGACCGACTAGACCGAGCGACCGGCCGGTGCGCCTGGCTTGGCAGGACGCTGACACGATACTCTCACACATGACGCTCGAACCTTTGAAAGGCGGCGGCCAGGGCGCGCTATTCATACCTTGTTCAGTGTCAGTGGTTGAGATTGAACCTTTACGAACCCACAGCAGAACACCGGGCCTTGTACGACAGCTCGCGTCCAGTCCAGCTTACGGAAACAGGGTATGATTGCTGCGTTGCAATGCGGCATGCAATGCAAAAGGCAATGTCTTTCCTCTTACGCAATGTAATGTCATACCCCTCTACAATGTACGTGAAGAGGCAAGACGGAATTCCAAAGGTTGAACAGGACCAGGACCTTTCCAATCGTATCTGGATCATGCTGATGATAATTAGATATGACCGGGCAATACTTGGCTACATGAGCTTTTGATAACACAAAACGTATACACAGCGTGGGGAAGATGTGTTGCTGTTGCGGATGCTATTGTCGCTTCAGGAACGCCCGAATGATGTTAACGAAGCTTGGCATAACAATTTAGTAGCCATACCACGTTCTGCAGGTGGCGCCACTGGTTGTGGTGGCGCCACTGGGAGCCAGGAAGGGAGGAGCAGTGGCGCAGTCAGAAAGGGGGCGACGACCGAAAACAAGTTGTATTGTACCGAGAACGCTTTTGGCGAGCGGATCGCGCCGAAAATTTATCGTTCGGCTTCGTGCAAATGCCCAAATGTCTTATTGATCTAGTGTATTTTTTTTATAAGGGGAGGGGCGAGCCCCCTTGGCTGCGCCTGGGACGGGGCTTTACAACAATTATTGAAAGGGATTAGCGAGGCTGAATATTGTGACTTCAAAACGAATGGGAGCGACTGGCACACAAGTTCCGTGTTCTGACATAGATGCATGGGAAGAGTTCGATAGAACATTGGAATTCAGCCCCTCGAAAGAGAAAAGAAACTCAGCACCTGCATGAGCAACAAGTAGCTACGTTTCTGCTGGATCATCCACAGGTGTCGATGATTCTGAGAGTGAAAGCCAGCGATATGCAAACAGGTTTTGGTCCATTCTTTGTTTATCCGTTGGCGTTCCCTGGCTCCCTTGGGAGTAAGGAACCAGTGGGTGAGGGGGTACCCGTCTAACACACTGCATATTGGCTATGCCTACCATCAAGTCCATCACTACACTGACGGAGCGAACTGAACGCATTGCGTCGAATCTGATCGCCATGACTACGCCGTCGGTCCGATATGAACCAGCTCGCGATCACGTCGGTCACGATGGCGGCGGACATGTCCACACTCACATGAGAACATACTGACAACACACACGAATATGCCGAGTCATTGTCAACAACAGTCACGATGGCGGCGGACATGTCCACACTCACAGAGAACATACCGACAACACACACGAATATGCCGAGTCATTGTCAACAACAGTCACGATGGCGGCGGACATGTCCACACTCACATGAGAACATACCGACAACACACACGAATATGCCGAGTCATTGTCAACAACAGTCACGATGGCGGCGGACATGTCCACACTCACATGAGAACGCACTGACAGCACACACGAATATGCCGAGTCATTGTCAACAACAGTCACGATGGCGGCGGACATGTCCACACTCACATGAGAACATACCGACAACACACACGAATATGCCGAGTCATTGTCAACAACAGTCACGATGGCGGCGGACATGTCCACACTCACATGAGAACATACCGACAACACACACGAATATGCCAAGTCATTGTCAACAACAGTCACGATGGCGGCGGACATGTCCACACTCACAGAGAACATACCGACAACACACACGAATATGCCGAGTCATTGTCAACAACAGTCACGATGGCGGCGGGCATGTCCACACTCACATGAGAACATACTGACAACACACACGAATATGCCGAGTCATTGTCAACAACAGTCACGATGGCGGCGGGCATGTCCACACTCACATGAGAACATACTGACAACACACACGAATATGCCGAGTCATTGTCAACAACAGTCACGATGGCGGCGGACATGTCCACACTCACATGAGAACATACTGACAACACACACGAATATGCCGAGTCATTGTCAACAACAGTCACGATGGCGGCGGACATGTCCACACTCACAGAGAACATACCGACAACACACACGAATATGCCGAGTCATTGTCAACAACAGTCACGATGGCGGCGGGCATGTCCACACTCACATGAGAACATACCGACAACACACACGAATATGCCGAGTCATTGTCAACAACAGTCACGATGGCGGCGGGCATGTCCACACTCACAGAGAACACTGACAACACACACGAATATGCCGAGTCATTGTCAACAACAGTCACGATGGCGGCGGACATGTCCACACTCACAGAGAACACACTGACAACACACACGAATATGCCGAGTCATTGTCAACAACAGTCACGATGGCGGCGGACATGTCCACACTCACAGAGAACATACTGACAACACACACGAATATGCCGAGTCATTGTCAACAACAGCCACGATGGCGGCGGACATGTCCACACTCACAGAGAACACACTGACAACACACACGAATATGCCGAGTCATTGTCAACAACAGCCACGATGGCGGCGGACATGTCCACACTCACATGAGAACACACTGACAACACACACGAATATGCCAAGTCATTGTCAACAACAGTCACGATGGCGGCGGACATGTCCACACTCACATGAGAAACATAACCGACAACACACACGAATATGCCAAGTCAAACAGGGTATGATTGCTGCGTTGCAATGCGGCATGCAATGCAAAAGGCAATGTCTTTCCTCTTACGCAATGTAATGTCATACCCCTCTACAATGTACGTGAAGAGGCAAGACGGAATTCCGAGGTTGAACAGCACCAAGACCTTTCCAATCGTATCTGGATCATGCTGATGATAATTAGATATGACCGGGCAATACTTAGCTACTTGAGCTTTTGATAACACAAAACGTATGCACAGCATGGGGAAGATGTGTTGCTGTTGCGGATGCTGTTGTCGCTTCAGGAACGCCCGAATGATGTTAACGAAGCTTGGCATAACAATTTAGTAGCCATACCACGTTCTGCAGGTGGCGCCACTGGTTGTGGTGACGCCACTGGGAGCCAGGAAGGGAGGAGCAGTGGCGCAGTCAGAAAGGGGGCGACGACCGAAAACAAGTTGTATTGTACCGAAAACGCTTTTGGCGAGCGGATCGCGCCGAAAATGTCTCGTTCGGCTTCGTGCAAATGCCCAAATGTCTTATTGATCTAGTGTATTTTTTTCTAAGGGGAGGGGCGAGCCTCCTTGGCTGCGCCTGGGACGGGGCCTTACAACAATTATTGAAAGGGATTAGCGAGGCTGAATATTGTGACTTCAAAACGAATGGGAGCGACTGGCACACAAGTTCCGTGTTCTGACATAAATGCATGTGAAGAGTTCGATAGAACATTGGAATTCAGCCCTTCGAAAGAGAAAAGAAACTCAGCACCTGCATGAGCAACAAGTAGCTACGTTTCTGCTGGATCATCCACAGGTGTCGATGATTCTGAGAGTGAAAGCCAGCGATATGCAAACAGGTTTTGGTCCATTATTTGTTTATCCGTTGGCGTTCCCTGGCTGCCTTGGGAGTAAGGAACCAGTGGGTGAGGGGGTACCCGTCTAACACACTGCATATTGGCTATGCCTACCATCAAGTCCATCACTACACTGAAGGAGCGAACTGAACGCATTGCGTCAAATCTGATCGCCATGACTACGCCGTCGGTCCGATGTGAACCAGCTCGCGATCACGTCGGTCACGATGGCGGCGGGCATGTCCACACTCACATGAGAACATACTGACAACACACACGAATATGCCGAGTCATTGTCAACAACAGTCACGATGGCGGCGGACATGTCCCACTCAAGAGAACATACCGACAACACACACGAATATGCCGAGTCATTGTCAACAACAGTCACGATGGCGGCGGCATGTCCACACTCACATGAGAACATACTGACAACACACACGAATATGCCGAGTCATTGTCAACAACAGTCACGATGGCGGCGGGCATGTCCACACTCACATGAGAACACACTGACAACACACACGAATATGCCAAGTCATTGTCAACAACAGTCACGATGGCGGCGGACATGTCCACACTCACATGAGAACACACTGACAACACACACGAATATGCCAAGTCATTGTCAACAACAGTCACGATGGCGGCGGACATGTCCACACTCACATGAGAACATACTGACAACACACACGAATATGCCAAGTCATTGTCAACAACAGTCACGATGGCGGCGGACATGTCCACACTCACAGAGAACATACCGACAACACACACGAATATGCCGAGTCATTGTCAACAACAGTCACGATGGCGGCGGACATGTCCACACTCACATGAGAACATACCGACAACACACACGAATATGCCGAGTCATTGTCAACAACAGTCACGATGGCGGCGGACATGTCCACACTCACATGAGAACATACTGACAACACACACGAATATGCCAAGTCATTGTCAACAACAGTCACGATGGCGGCGGACATGTCCACACTCACATGAGAACACACTGACAACACACACGAATATGCCAAGTCATTGTCAACAACAGTCACGATGGCGGCGGACATGTCCACACTCACATGAGAACATACCGACAACACACACGAATATGCCAAGTCATTGTCAACAACAGTCACGATGGCGGCGGACATGTCCACACTCACATGAGAACATACCGACAACACACACGAATATGCCGAGTCATTGTCAACAACAGTCACGATGGCGGCGGACATGTCCACACTCACATGAGAACACACTGACAACACACACGAATATGCCAAGTCATTGTCAACAACAGTCATGCGTGTAAGCACGCAGTCCGCTGCCATCGCTCAGCCGCGACGTGTTTCCACCCTGCACGTGTGTCAGGCTACGGCGCGACGGCTTATACCACATGCGAGCAGTCAGAAAGTCGTGCCGTCGGTACACTTATACCACATGCGAGCAGTCAGAAAGTCGTGCCGTCGGTACACTGGCGTCTTACCGTCACAACCGCAGCGGCGGGGTGACATGCGCTGCAGTCGTGTGACCTGACCCGGGTCAACCGACCGCAAGAGGTGACTAACGTACAGCCAGGCCCGTGTCCGGGGTGAGTAGCGTACAGCCTGGCTCGTGTCCAGGGTGAGTAACGTACTGCCTGGCTCGTGTACGGGGTGAGCAGCGTACAGCCAGGCCCGTGTCTGGGGTGAATAGTGTAAACTGATCTGTGATTGGGCTGAACAAACATATGTATGCATGCGTGCGTGCGTTGTTTTTCAATGAAGCGATGAAGATGACTGTGAAATTACCTCTGGAGAGACAGATTAACACTGATTTTATCGCCCACCAACACTCATGACATATATTAATGACCACATGTGCGATATGTCCACTCCTACTCATGTGCTCAGGAGCTGGGGCAGGGGCACAGGCAGGGGGTCATGCCCCTTCTCAATTTATTCTGAGTTTAGCCATTGGCTCTGTGACGTTGATTGGAATGAATTGGTCAAAATCGGCCTGGTCCCTTCCCATTTTTGGGTTGTGCTCTACCCACAACCCTACTGCACACATTTTTGTCCATGTAGATGATCCATGTGGAATGTAAATCCCTGGTGAATACTGTTGTGGACACATTTCAGAACTTGCCTCCTGGCTTGGTGCAATGCAGTCCAGCACTGCCCCCTTGTTTGTTCCCCAAAGTGTTCACAAATTGCCTGCGGCAGAGTCCATTGCAAACTGAACTACACCGCCTGGTGATGTTTCAACCAACAGCTGCTCAAACTACATTCTCTCCAACTCCACAACTACATGCATTTCCCCATCCACATCACATACATGCCGGGGAATCTCCGTACTCTGCGCCAACTATTTTCCTGCATCGCCTACCAATGGCACATCAATGCTCAAATAATACCAGCATGGCGGCGAGCTACTAACCCGTTCCTGCTCAATCCGAACCAGGATGTGGATTCCTTCGGTTTGCCAATTTCCTGCTTAATTCGAACCAGGATAGAGAGATGTTGTTGTTCGAGGAGGGCTCTGCACTGATTTGCTCTAGTGTGCGCCTGCAGACCTGGCGGTCAGGGATGCACTATTGTTAGCACATATGCCATGCCTTGTTGCGAGTGGCCTGACAGCCGCAAAGTACGGAAATCACGCCCCTGAATTGTACTTAAACCACGAACATGTGCACCTCCGAGCTCACTGACGAGCCGCGGCAACAACTCGTTGGCTGGCCATCTTTCGGCAAGTCTCAGCACTTTGTTTCGCTGACATTGACGCCAGATGACAGTAGCGCTTCGGTTGGCGGTATGGTGCCGCCGCTGTTGAGGTCCAGCGAATTCTTGGCGGGGGGCACGACTTGCAGACTGATGCGGTGTGCGCATCCCACGCTCTCCGACCTGGTCACGTTCACTGCCAGTGCAATCAAAGGCCGTGTGACAGACATGTGGCGGGAAGAAAAAAGGTACATACATACATACATATACACATACATACACACATACATACATACATACATACACACACACACACATACACACATACACACATATGAATGCATGCATGTATATATATATTATATATATATATACATATATATATATATATATATATATATATATATATATATATATATATATATATACCCATATATATATATATATATATATGCCCATATATATATATATATATATATATATATATATATATATATATATATATATATATATATATATATATATATATATATATATATATATAGTAGAACAGCAGAGAAGGGTGGGGACTGGGCCCGGAACTTCCGTCAGGGTTGGGAAAAATACGTATAGTAATGGTGATGGTAATGATCAGCATAGGAACGTAGCCACAGATTTCCTTTCTTGTGCGTGGGGTGATCCAACCAAGAATACAATGTTACTTTGTAGTCACTGGTTGATCCAGGAGACTGATTTTAAACGGCCATAAGGGAAATAAAATACAATACAAGAACGTACATAACAACGTCGTTTTTGGATACATAGCGATTCATAGATCAATTTAAAACAATATTTTAATCAGGAAATATATCTAGGTCACATAAAAATACCACGATTGTGCGGTGAGGTGCCCAGATGGCTCCTCAGACCGATAGAAGAGGCGTCTGGAGCCGAAAAAGAAGGTCCCGAGACCGCAGGAAGTGTTTCTCATAACGACAAAATAGCTGCCACTGAATGGTGATCAAGGCCCTTTGGTTTCGGGGTCTTGGTATGGTTCACGGGCCATTGGGACGGCACGAGAAACCCCAAGGCTGATGGAAGACTTCTATAATAAATTAGAACATCTGGGACCAACGAACAGGCTTCCACGGCAGCTGGGCCTTCCGTCTAACAACACTAACGTCATCAAAGGGATCCTGAAACAGCCGTATCGAACCCCGAACAAGGACACTGGACCTCCTCCAAGATTGACGAGTTCCTCGCCAGGGTCGTTAACGAAGCTCTGACAATCTGCAAAAGGCAAACAATATGGCCAACAAGCCACTCGACCGGACAGAGGGTAGCTGCGACCTTACTGGCCCTTAACGCGAACTTTGGGCCACGGGAATGAGTGCAGGGATGCCTGCCATGACTGGCAGGTTCGCTACACACTGTCACGGCCGACCGGATCCTGTCGAGGACATCATGGGCGCGTGAAACTGACTGACGCGTACACCGCACCTCCAGGGTGTACACCGGGTCCCTGGTCCGGACACCGCACCTCCAGGGTGTACACCGGGTCTCTGGCCCAAACACCGCACCTCCAGGGTGTACACCGGGTCCCTGGTCCGGACACCGCACATCCAGGGTGTACACCGGGTCCCTGGTCCGGACACCGCACATCCAGGGTGTACACCGGGTCCCTGGCCCGGACACCGCACATCCAGGGTGTACACCGGGTCCCTGGTCCGGACACCGCACATCCAGGGTGTACACCGGGTCCCTGGTCCGGACACCGCACATCCAGGGTGTACACCGGGTCCCTGGTCCGGACACCGCACATCCAGGGTGTACACCGGGTCCCTGGTCCGGACACCGCACATCCAGGGTGTACACCGGGTCCCTGGCCCGGACACCGCGCCTCCAGCACGGACACCGGGTCACTGGCCCGGACACCGCACCTCCAGGGTGGACATCTGGTTTCTGGCCCAGACACCGCACCTCCAGAATGGACATCTGGTTTCTG
Organism: Ashinkailepas kermadecensis; assembly: GCA_034440615.1. Taxonomy (NCBI): domain Eukaryota; kingdom Metazoa; phylum Arthropoda; class Thecostraca; family Neolepadidae; genus Ashinkailepas; species Ashinkailepas kermadecensis. Next base: position 25,163 of record JAOTOM010002387.1, read on the forward strand.
GTCCAGACACCGCACCTTGGGGATAGACACCGGGTCCCTGGCCCGTACCCTGGACTCACGACCTGAAGACCCGATTCATGGCAGAGACATGGAGTTTTTACACATGACTACCAGACCCCCTGGTAAGGACACCTGTCCCCTGACATGGACATCAGGTCCATAACACGGACACAGTGGGTCCAGGTCCCGTCCAACGGGACCCTGACACACCCTACTATGCCCATGGCACGGCAGTTCCGGGCCAATGTTACCCCATATTTCCGGACCCCTGGCCCCGACACTGGGTCTCAAGACAAGAATCTCGCAGCCTGAGCATGGATACCAGAACACCAACACAAGCACTTGGATCGTAGCATGGACAGGCACGGACTTGAGCACGAGCGGGGTTTCAGCTCGTTGCGGGTCTTCACTTCCTTTCCGTATGCTCTGTCGACCTGGGTATTCTTTCAGCAGTGCCGACGATCAAAAGTTGAGAAACATTATCACGGCGTAAAATGAAGAGGGCAAAAAGGATTGTCAGTTAATTAATTCGAGTCAAATTTACACTAACCTCCATATCAGGGGAATGTTTTTAAATATTACGAAAATATATAGGGTGGGGGCGTCGTTCACTGCTCTCGCGAGATCTAGATATGAGCCAGCGCAGCTGCACAACTACCCCTCATTCTCACGGCACTATATTTTTATTAGTCTGCAAGAACAGCATGTCGTCAGACTATAAGACAGACGAAGACCCTGAAAACAAAATCAAGAGGAAGTGCAACAACGACACCAGAGAACAGGCTAAATTAGTCATCAACTATAAGAGCTCAACAATGCCTATAACATAAGAGGCCTATAGCATAGAGCCCCACAGTATAGTATAACAGCCCTCTTCGCATACAAAACAACTTATCCTAAGATCGATCTCTCCAGAAACACTCCAATGCTATCCGCCGCTATAAATATAACCTCATAGACTGCGCACTGAAGCGCAACAGCGGTTACCATGGTCACACAACCACCACGCTGAGCAGACGCATAACCAGGTGCCTGCAAAGCGGAGGCCCACTGTCACATATGATGAATTTACATAAAACATAGTTTTTTTATATTCTTGTCGGAACATCTTGATTTTCTCGGATTGAAACAAATCAGTGGTGCAATGATATCTTTGGATGTACTAGTGCGAACTACCCTCTCGGTTGTTTTCTTGCGGTTATCGTCACCCCGGACCTACTTTCCGATCAGGTTGTCCGACCCCTGCTCGGCACGTCGGAAAATATTTTGAGGCTGTCGTCCCGTTTATGCAATTTTAGAAAAAAACATGAATTCTGTATTTGTGCGTACCGCATACTGACATTATACTTACCACTGACTGACATAAACACAAAGTACCCTTCCCCGCACACCACACGGCCAACGCCAATATCCGTCAGCGGGTTAAATTAAATCAATTTTGTTCCTCTGAAATTGTACTTATAAATGAAGAGATCTGCGGAAAGTCTAGACTTATTCAAACGGTTTTGCCGTCCTGGAGGCCATGACCCTGCTGGACCCTTCGATCCGTCCCTGTCGGTTCCATAGCAAGAAAACAGTGGGTGGATGGCGTGACCATTGGAGATGAATCCAGAATCTGGTCCGGAATCGGGGTTAAGAACTCTGGTGGGCTCATTGGCCACTCTTCCATTCTTCCCAACTGATTGCTACCGACCCAAGTATTTCCCCTGTGAAAGCGAGCTGCCATTCTAGTTTTCTGAAAGGGAGCTAGCGTGCTTCAAATCTTCGGTAAAAACACAGCTTCGAACATTTTGGCAGAGCCCTACCAACTGTCTCCTCCATCCAACCCTGGGGAGAGGGTCATTGACTCGTGTACAACGTCTATCCGTCCCCTCCATCTAACCTAAGGGAGAAGGTCATTGACTCGTGTACAACGTCTATCCGTCCCCTCCGTCAAACCTAAGGGAGAAGGTCATTGACTCGTGTACAACGTCTATCCGTCCCCTCCATCAAACCTAAGGGAGAAGGTCATTGACTCGTGTACAACGTCTATCCGTCCCCTCCATCAAACCTAAGGGAGAAGGTCATTGACTCGTGTACAACGTCTATCCGTCCCCTCCATCAAACCTAAGGGAAAAGGTCATTGACTCGTGTACAACGTCTTTCCGTCCCCTCCATCAAACCTAAGGGAGAAGGTCATTGACTCGTGTACAACGTCTATCCGTCCCCTCCATCTAACCTAAGGGAGAAGGTCATTGACTCGTGTACAACGTCTGTCTGTCCCCTCCATCTAACCTAAGGGAGAGGGTCATTGACTCGTGTACAACGTCTATCTGTCCCCTCCATCTAACCTAAGGGAGAGGGTCATTGACTCGTGTACAACGTCTGTCCGCATCCTCCATCCAATCAAAGGGAGAAGGTCATTTACTCGTGTACAACGTCTGTCTGCATCCTCCATCCAATCAAAGGGAGATGGTTATTGACTCGTGAACAACGTCTGTCTGTTTCCTCCATCGATCCCAAGGGAGAGGGTAATTGACTCGTGTATAGCGTTTTCGCATTGCTGGAGCACTACTAAAGCGATGCAAACAGCACATCTTGTTCCAGCACCCATAAGTTATTTGATGCACGACCGACTTCGGAGCATGATGCTTGTTCTGGAGCGACATAAATTCTTTACATGTTGATACATGTTGCAGGATTTAATGTTACTGAACTTGGAATCAATTTGGCGGCAAGCACCTCCCGAATTGTCAGCTGGTGATTTATCATTTCAGATCTAGCGACGTATCAACTATCATGGTTCTGCAGCGCTTTACCTCCAGATGGGTTTCGAATTTGAGCTCACAGGTGGAGCACCAAATTAATTTTGCGTTTTCCTGGCACATCACATGGCAACACCTTGTTTGCACCAATGGTTAGGGGCAAGCAGTACGCCTCCAGATCCCCGCCGGCACGAGCGCCCAGTGGTCGGATGCACCAATATCCTGAGACATGCCTTGCTCTGCCTCGACACCGGGGCTTCCTCAGGACACCACATGGCGCGCGGGAACAGGGTCGAACTGCCGCCCCCTGGGCGGCTCCATGGAAATACTTGACTATACGCCACACTCCTAGCTGTAGGTACGAATCGCCAACCAAAAGTACGGTGAATGTACTGCACGTACCCGACTCGCGGCGATGCTGCACGCAGAAGCTGTACTTGGCCGTCGCCGCCTTGATGCGGCTGGAGAACTTGGTGGTGGTGAAGGTGTAAAGGAACGGATTCACGGCCGAGTTGATCGGAAGAACGAACACTCCGATCCACGCGTGCACGGCAGCTGCCACAACAAAATATCACGTCAGATACAACAACACACCACGGTAGCTGCCACAACACATCACGTCAGCTGCCACATAAACATATCACGTCAGATACAACAACACATCACGGTAGCTGCCACAACACATCACGTCAGCTACCACAACAACATATCACGTCAGATACAACAACACATCACGGCTGTCACAACAACACATCACGTGAGCTGCGCCAACATACCACGTCAGCTGCCACAACAATGCATCACGTCAGCTGCGTCAACATACTACGTCAGCTGCCACAACAACACAACACGTCAGCTGCGTCAACACACCACGGCAGCTGCCACAACAACACATCACACCATCTGCATCAACATACCACTCAGCTGCTACAACAACACATCACGTCAGCTGCGTCAACATACCACATCAGCTGACACAACAACACATCACGTCAGCAGCTGCGTCAACACACCACGTCAGCCGCCACAACAACACATCACATCAGCTGCGTCAACACACCACGTCAGCCGCCACAACAACACATCACATCAGCTGCGTCAACACACCACGTAAACTGAAACAACAACACATCGGCTGCAGCAACACATCACGTCAAATACAAAACCTCGTCAGCTGCAACAACACTTTGGTTAAAGCAACACACCATGTCAGCTGAAACAACAACAACACATCGGCTGCAACAACACATCACGTCAGTTGCATCAACACGCCACGTCAGCTGTAGCAACACGCCACGTCAGCCGCATCAACACACCACATCAGCTGAGACAACAACACGGCTGAAGCAATATTCCACGTCAGATACAACAACGTGTCGTCAGCTGCAACAACACCTCATCAACTGCAACAACAACACCTCATCAACTGCAACAACAACACCTCATCAACTGCGACAACAACACCTCATCAACTGCAAAAACAACACCTCATCAACTGCAACAACAACACCTCATCAACTGCAAAAACAACACCTCATCAACTGCAACAACAACACCTCATCAACTGCAACAATAACACCAAACCTACAGCCACCCACTGGTGCTAGCAAACACAACCAGACCTACGGTCACCAAATGGTGCCAACAACCACAGCCAGACCTTTGGCCACCCAATGAAACCTACGCTGTCGGTTGAACTTCGTGCTTATTTCGCTACCAAAAGCCAATCAGATCAGAGTGACAGTTTTCGTGTGGTTAGTTTTTGAACTTTCAGGAGATGTTGCAATTGCTGACCTATGATTCGAAGTTCAATTCGGTGACTTAGAAGCAAACCGTCAGTACTTATCATTCACGCCAAGGAAGAGGGACGGGACACATGGCCCTAGCCCGCGTTTGGCTGACGTGGTGGCTCCCAGAAAACCCCGCCGGCGCCTGCCTTGGGTCGGCACGCCCCAACCTCCCACCCCAGCACCACCGCGCTCCCAGAGAAGCCCACCGGCGCCTGCCTGGGGTCGGCACGCCCCAGGCTCCCACCCCAGCACCACCGCGCCCCAGAGAACCCCGCCGGCGCCTGCCTGGGATCGGCACGCCGGCCAGCGCGACCAGCTTCACGACGATGATGGGCGTCCAGCAGAGGCAGTCGGTGGCGACGATGCAGAAGAAGCGCCACGCCACCTCCATCTCGCGCACCACCAGCGGAGTGTTGCGCCGCGTTCGCTGGATGTTGATGAACATGGCCACGTACGAGGCCACAATCAGCAGTAGGCTGCAGAACAAGAGTGGGGGAAAGTTGTCAGAGGAGATCGCGCAATCGCAGTCAGGACACTGCGAGACGAGGGCTGAAGGTCTAAGGTCGAAGGTCGAAGGTTGGCGAAAGTAGAAGGAGATCACAATTAGCAACAGACGGTCGAACAGCGGGGAATGTGGAGGCCACATTTGCTTTCAACTCTCATTTTTCAATTTCACATTTTTCAAGCATTTGCTTGTTAGCACTATAGTTATTGCGTGCAGCGTATGCATACCATACTATATCAAAGTGTTATTCGTTTCTTCCCATTATGCCAGCGCCGATGTGCTGTGTTCGTCACGCTCCATTCTGGAGGGAACACCTAGACAGAGGAACACAGTGTTCCCCAAACCTGGCGCATCCCCGCACTGGAGGAGGTGGCCTATGGCTGTGTGCTCAATCTGCCGACAGCCGGCAGCTGGCCTCCCACCTGGATCTCCATGACTGGGTCAGGTGGCCCAGCCTGGCGAGGGTCAGTCTCCCGCCTGAGTCAGGCAGCCCAGCCTGGCGAGGGTCAGTCTCCCGCCTGAGTCAGGCAGCCCAGCCTGGCGAGGGTCAGTCTCCCGCCTGAGTCAGGTGGCCCAGCCTGGCGAGGGTCAGTCTCCCGCCTGAGTCAGGCAGCCCAGCCTGGCGAGGGTCAGTCTCCCGCCTGAGTCAGGCAGCCCAGCCTGGCGAGGGTCAGTCTCCCGCCTGAGTCAGGCAGCCCAGCCTGGCGAGGGTCAGTCTCCCGCCTGAGTCAGGCAGCCCAGCCTGGCGAGCCTGGCGAGGGTCAGTCTCCCGCCTGAGTCAGGCAGCCCAGCCTGGCGAGGGTCAGTCTCCCGCCTGAGTCAGGCAGCCCAGCCTGGCGAGGGTCAGTCTCCCGCCTGAGTCAGGCAGCCCAGCCTGGCGAGGGTCAGTCTCCCGCCTGAGTCAGGCAGCCCAGCCTGGCGAGGGCCAGTCTCCCGCCTGAGTCAGGCAGCCCAGCCTGGCGAGGGTCAGTCTCCCGCCTGGGTCAGGTGGCCCAGCCTGGCGAGGGCCAGTCGTTGGAGCAGGTGGTAAATTTGGTTGACGAATGCCGATCGGAACCACTCGCATATGCTCGTTTGCATTATTGGTTGGAAGGATATTGTGGCAATGGAAACAATTTCGCGGCCGCGGCTTGCCTATCCTGTAGTTCGGCTTCAACAAGTACGCATGATGGAATGGGTAACTCTGAAACGTGAAGCCCCTCCTCGAAGCTCCGTGAAGCCTTTATGGACGTATCATATAGGTAATATGCTTTGCCTCGTGACTGGTATATCACAATTGCATTTGCTGAGGAAACCCGGAATTTAAACATGGACTTGCACATGTTTATCTTGCTGAATGCATAGCTAAGCGAGCATCTCAAACATCACACATCCCGAAATGCAGAGCAGTGACATGCGTTGAAGTGCATAGGCGCGAGATGTATAAGAAGGGTCCGCGGCTTTTCAGGCTTGTCCGCGCGTGAGAGGGCGGACAAGCCTGCAAGCAGGCTTAGCCAACGATAATTGCACGTTTGCTTCCGTGGCGGAGCCAATATGTCTGTGTGGAGACAGACAGATAAACAGACAGACGGACAGACAAACATAAAAACAGACAGTTAGACAAACAGACAGACGGACAAACATACAGACAGACAGCATACATACATACAGACAGACAGACAGACATACAGACATACAGACAGGCAGACATACAGACAGGCAGACATACAGACAGGCAGACATACAGACAGAGAGACAGACAGACATGCAAAAAGACATACAGGCAGACAGACAGACAGACAATCATATACAAAGACAGACAGACAGACAGACAGACAGACATACAGATAAACAGACAGACAAACAGACAGACAGACAGACAGCCAGACAGGCAGACAAACAGAGAGACAGACAAACAGACAAACAGACAGACGTACAGACAGACAGCCAGTCAGACAGACAAACATAGAGACAGACAAACAGACAAACATACAGACATACAGACAGACATACAGACAGACAGCCAGACAGACAGGCAGGCAGACAGACATACAGACATCAGACAGGCAGACAGACAGCCATACAGACAGAAGCAGACAGACAGACAGACAGACAGACAGACAGACAGACAGACAGACAGACAGACAGACAGACAGACAGACAGACAGACAGACAGACAGACAGACAGACAGACAGACGGACATAGACATAGACAGAGACAGAGACAGAGACAGAGACAGAGACAGAGACAGAGACAGAGACAGAGACAGAGACAGAGACAGAGGAATATGTGCTTCCTTGGCTCCGTATAATAGACTCACTGAACTCAGTGCAGAGCACATTAGGTTTCTGATTTTCTGTGCACTGTACGAAACTGAAGAATTTCAAACCTCTTGAGGAAATGCAAATGGCGTCGAAATTTAATATCTACAGCGGGACCGGAGACAGCTGCAATATGAAACAACGACGAAGCGGCGAGCGAAAAGAGGCACCCTCCTCTGAACTGTCACTCCACAAGATAAGTGGCACCGCTGGGGAAATACTAACGACTTGAGGGTAGTATATGCGAAGAATCTGCAACTCTATGCATGTCTTCTTTCGTTATGAAATTATCATTCGAAACGTCTTGACTGATTGACGCCGTATCGTCGACAGGGTCCGATGCCCACTGCAGCATGGGTGTGATTTGCATGCTTTTTAGGGGCCTTACTCCCGTGTTTAGGAACCTTACTCCAATCTTTAGAGTCCTTACTCCCATGTTAGAGCCTTTACTTCCATTTTGGCGCAGCCCCAATTATTTCCATTTTTAACATGGACACCTATGGATGGCGCTCAATCGATTTCGGCCCTCTCATTTCCTCCGCATATTCCCAACGATTTTCATACGATCTCTCCCAACTCTTCAGAACTCTCCCCCCCCCAACGATCTTTAGAAACTGAAGCCCCTGCATAGGCGCTCTGGACGGCGCCGCGCCGACCGGGGGCGGGGGAGGCGACCTCTCCCTGCCAACGAGGTGTGCACGGAACAGCCAACCCGCCCAGTGTCCTGCCGGGCCGGGCGGAGTGTATGGCAGCGAGGGCCGTGTGTAACGGCAGGCGCGCGAGTGGCCGGCACACTATCGTAGCGCGCACGACGCCAGACCGACAGAGATGACGACGGACCCTGTTGCAGTCCGACGCTACCCGGACAGAAACGGCCTAATCCACGGTCGTACATCGGTACATCGCTGGGTACTAATACTACATCGGCCGAGAGAGGAGAGGTCCGGGGACGTCCCCGGCGTCCGGCGAAAGGAGACCTCCCATTCGGCGGCGGCGGCGGCGGCGGCGGCGGCGGCACAAGCCGGAGAAAAAGAACGAGAAAAAGAAAACAACAGCCGCCTCGAGCCCGGTGGCGTCCCAGACTCGGACCAGCCGGACAGCATCAGTTATTTGGGCTGCGTTATTTGTCTCCTTCATTCCTCGGATTCCGTGGAGTGTGACGCTGTATATTTCGTGGGCTGCAGCCGCGGAGCGTTCTGTTAAATTGTGCGTTAGATTATTTATGTGAGCCATTTGTGTCCCTGTTTGTTTGTATGCCTTCGCGCTATTTCCAATGTCTTCCTTGGCCCGAAGACCACCTCCAGTGTGTATCGTCATCTGGAAAGAAATCGTACGGGACGGAGCTGGACAGCTTTTTCAGTCCGCGTGTTCCCTGCAGAATCCACGAAATCTGGCCGCTGAATTCGTGAGATGTAGACAAAGAACGACATATGACGTCAGAGTCCACATAATTCGTGGACGGAAGTGACAAAGAGCGCAGTCATTGTGACATATCACAACTAGAAGAGCATAGTCAACCTGGTCAATCACTTCGCTAGGCTAACTCCGGGTCATTCACCTACGTTGTTTTCAGATAATAGTTTGTATTCATGATCTTGTTATCGTTAGTTTAGTTCTAAACTCGAACTCAACGATAATTTTTACATCTGGGAGTTTCAACAGTACTCAGGGAGTCAGAAAATAATTTGGGAGCATAATTTGGTAACCTCCACCTGTGACGCCATTTATTGACCTGACCTGAGCAGCAGCCTATGCATCCGAAGGTAACATGCAACAGGTTGCTTGGACAGATCAGTACGTACCAATGTAAAGCGCTCATTGTTGGGTATGCGAGGGCAAGCGTTAATAAAAGTTCAGTGGTGTGGAATATCCGGGCATGTCACTCATAGGCGCATTACCAGTGCTAATATGGCCACACACCTTGAGGCACGTATGCCGAGTTAAAGTGATTTCGGATGCTGGTTGGTTATTGGTTTTACGACACTTCGACCGTTGAGTCATGTAGCGTCGCCAATCTCTCACGCCGATTGGTCGCGGGCGAAGAGTAGCGACAGGTGAGACTCGAACCCACAACCTTTCGATTGTGAGACGAGCATCTTACCCCTAGACCACTCGTCCCCGTCGATTTCGGATGCGATTAGATTCACCAAATTGGATTACCAAAGATAGAAACAAAAAGTACCATCCATTCCTGGAACTAAAATGGACACCACCGGCAGGGCTGGAAATCTCTGATGAGGCCAGGATGGTCCAAGTTCATATTTCGGAGACATATCTTCAGATTGAATAAGGGAAAATTGCAACCTAACATTAGCAGAGTACATAGAAAACTAGAGGGTCCAGACCCACTCCCCGACCCACCCGAGATATCCAGACATGGCCAAAGAATACAAACCATGCGAAACTACTCGCCACCCAGGACAGATGGTAGGTGCCGGTACCACGCGCAACTTCTCGCCACCCAAGGCAGATGGTAGGTGCCTGCTGCGGCGCGAGATGCACGGTAGGCTGCCGGCGGTATGGTAGGTGCCTGCTGCGGCGCGAGATGCACGGTAGGCTGCCCGCGGTATGGTAGGTGCCCGCTGCGGCGCGAGATGCACGGTAGGCTGCCCGCGGTATGGTAGGTGCCCGGCGCGGATGCACGGTAGGCTGCCGGCGGTATGGTAGGTACCGCGCGGCGCCAGATGCACGGTAGGCTGCCCGCGGTATGGCAGGTGCCCGCTGCGGCGCGAGATGCACGGTAGGCTGCCCGTGGTATGGTAGGTGCCTGCTGCGGCGCGAGATGCACGGTAGGCTGCCGGCGGTATGGTAGTTGCCTGCTGCGGCGCGAGATGCACGGTAGGCTGCCCGCGGTATGGTGGTGCCTGCTGCGGCGCAAGATGCACGGTAGGCTGCCGGCGGTATGGTAGGTGCCTGCTGCGGCGCCAGATGCACGGTAGGCTGCCCGCGGTACGGCAGGTGCCCGCTGCGGCGCGAGATGCACGGTAGGCTGCCCGCGGTATGGTAGGTGCCTGCTGCGGCGCGAGATGCACGGTGGGCTGCCGGCGGTATGGTGGTGCCTGCTGCGGCGCGAGATGCACGGTGGCTGCCGGGGTTGGTAGGTGCCTGCTGCGGCGCGAGATGCACGGTAGGCTGCCCGTGGTATGGTAGGTGCCTGCTGCGGCGCGAGATGCACGGTAGGCTGCCGGCGGTATGGTAGGTGCCTGCTGCGGCGCGAGATGCACGGTAGGCTGCCGTGGTATGGTGGTGCCTGCTGCGGCGCGAGATGCGGTGGCTGCCGGCGGTTGGTAGGTGCCTGCTGCGACGCGAGATGCCGGTAGGCTGCCGGCGGTATGGTGGTGCCTGCGCGGCGCGAGATGCACGGTAGGCTGCCCGTGGTATGGTAGGTGCCTGCTGCGGCGCGAGATGACGGTGGCTGCCGGCGGTATGGTAGTTGCCTGCTGCGGCGCGAGATGCACGGTAGGCTGCCCGCGGTATGGTAGGTGCCTGCTGCGGCGCAAGATGCACGGTAGGCTGCCGGCGGTATGGTAGGTGCCTGCTGCGGCGCCAGATGCACGGTAGGCTGCCCGCGGTATGGCAGGTGCCCGCTGCGGCGCGAGATGCACGGTAGGCTGCCCGCGGTATGGTAGGTGCCTGCTGCGGCGCGAGATGCACGGTAGGCTGCCGGCGGTATGGTAGGTGCCTGCTGCGGCGCGAGATGCACGGTAGGCTGCCGGCGGTATGGTAGGTGCCTGCTGCGGCGCGGATGCACGGTAGGCTGCCGGCGGTATGGTAGGTGCCTGCTGCGACGCGAGATGCACGGAAGGCTGCCCGCGCGCGTGAATGCAGCCACAAATCCCTTTCCTTGAAGACACCTTGAAAGTTCTTCAGGAGATATATGATGAAAACTGGCACGCCCCACAATGAAAAGAGCGGGTCTGCCTCCGAGTGAGAAAATCAGAATTGGAAATGCTGCGCTGCGACGTGGAAAGCTGTTGAAAGTTGCGAGCCAGTACAAATGTCTCAGCACAAAAGATTAAGGCTGCCTAAGACGCCCCTGCATGGCCCTGAAGATACCCAAGCACACCCAGAATCACGTTTGTTCAAGATATATCGATATATGCGCAAACTAAGACGTATAAGGCTTTGCCATAATACAAATTTGGTGCCTTGCAAATCAGATTTCTCAACCCAAGCAAAAATACAAGGTGGTCAGGGTTCATGCTATCCAATAATGGTCGGGAAGCAACAAGTTCTAACGATCCCCGATTTACCGCTCGGAAATTGTGTGACAACAGAGAGTCTGTGAAACCCGTTGATTGACGGCAGCCAGCCCGTTGATCGGCTTGTAGTATTTTTTAACGATTCTCTTGCATATATATTTTCACTATATATATTGATTAAGAATAATTTGCGACGATCGTACGCAGGTATTTCAATAGCTGGTCTTGGGGACAAGAAGGAAATTGAGAGGGACAAACCGCCACTTGTCAAAAATTGGTGACATGTCCCCAGACCCCCAAGGATTATACCCATGATAATATTGCACAATAAAGCAGCAAAATCTTCTTGCGCATGCTATTTGATCACATCCTTAGCAACAAGCGTCTATCTGTATTACACATCTAGCATGCTCATGAATCATCTAGCTTGTTCAAGAAGTCATGTTCAGCCATATTTTGAGCTCTCCGCACCTGAGCAATGATCTCACGATTCACACCTCGAACACCCATCACACTAAACACCACACGGTCTGATTCAACACCTCGTATGTCCAATTAAGCGGTTCGCCGTTTCAGTTTAGACCTGTCCAGGAGCAGCCTCCAAATGCGCCGCTCCAGGTCGGCGATCTGGCGACACGGACCCATTTCTGACGGTGTCAGACCGGCACCTACAACACCGTCACCATGGCTGCCCGACACTGACGGCGTCAGACCGGCACCTACAACACCGTCACCATGGCTGCCCGACACAACGATCAACACCGTCACCATGGCTGCCCGACACTGACGGTGTCAGACCGGCACCTACAACACTGTCACAATGGCTGCCCGATACTGACGGCGTCAGACCGGCACCTACAACACCGTCACCTACAACACCGTCACCATGGCTGCCCGACACTGACGGCATCAGACCGGCACCTACAACACCGTCACCATGGCTGCCCGACACTGACGGTGTCAGACCGGCACCTACAACACCGTCACCATGGCTGCCCGACACAACGCTCCGGAAGTCGCCTACACCGGCCCCTTCCGCCGATGGAGAGGGAATTTCACCCCACTCGGTCCCTTCCGCTGATGGAGGCGGCATTTAATTTCACACGGTCCCTTCCGCTGGTGGAGGGGGTATTTAATCCCACCCGGTCCCTTCCGCTGGTGGAGGCGGTATTTAATCCCACGCGGTCCCTTCCGCTGATGGAGGCGGCATTTAATTTCACACGGTCCCTTCCGCTGGTGGAGGGGGTATCTAATCCCACCCGGTCCCTTCCGCTGGTGGAGACAGCATTTAATCCCACACCCGGACCGGTAGAATAACCACTGGAGCGCGCCGGATACGCGTCGGCCGCTCACATGGCCTGAACACTGAGCAGAGCACCCACCCATGAGCACTGAGCACTGAGCAGTGAGCACCCACCCATGAGCACTGAGCACTGAGCAGTGAGCACCCACCCATGCAGCACGCCGGCGACCGGATGACCAGCCAATCTCACCGCACGTGGCGTATTTCCCCCGCGGCTCTTATTCAATCCCATTTGCGGGCTACCTGCTTGGACGATTCCCTCCCACTGCCTCTGTACCTCGCTCTCGCTCTCGCTGTCTGCGTCGGTATCAGAGAGGCAGATGGACAGAGATATCAGCACTGAATAAGCACAATATAAGCAAAACAAGCAATACATACCGAAGCCATGACCTTGAACAATACGTACCTAACCCATGAACTTCACTTACGTCATTAGCACGTCACCATGCATGATCAGACGTTGTTTTTTTTGTACCACGATATTCTTGGTACAAAAGGTAAAAGGTAGGTGTGTCCAAAATTTGAGCTGTCTAGCTCAATTGGTTCCTGAGACATAATAGGGAAACAAAATGAGGGGAGGGGAATGCTCCTACCCCTCCGGTATGAAAGACCCCTGGCGTTCCTAGGTTAAGCAATCTTTAAGAAATAGAGTCTCTCAGCCTGCTCCAGATTTGAAGCTCTTACGATCAAGACAAAAATCATTCCTGTAGCTAGAATACGTTGTCGGTAATGCATCCTGTCCAGTTTTACAGGAGTTATCACAGTGTGCAATGGTTCTGAACAAGAGAAGAAGCATTACAGCACCAGTGGACTTTGCTAACATATCTAATAATTATGATTGATGGTGCTTAGTTTGCTGACCTGGTGCCCGATATGCATGTCTCTGGATCCTCTCCAGACCAGATACATACCCAAGTTAACTAACCATATGTCGAGATCTTATGGGATTTGGTCGTAAGGGCTATATGTATGTATGTATGTATGTATGTCTGTCTGTCTGCCTGCCTGTCTATATGTCTGTCTGTCTGTCTGTATGTATGTATGCTGTCTGTCTGTCTGTTTGTCCGTCTGTCTGTTTGTCTGTCTGTCTGAACGTCTGGCTTAAACGTCACATTTTATATTCTCAGCTCGATCAGACCAACAGCTTTTGTGCATAGAACTAACCAAGTTTAGCAACATTTATGTCTTGTTTTAACCATAATTGGTTTCGTAAAAACTTAAAATATATCAGCAACTAATGGATGTATTTTAAACTATAAGGATGTCTTTATACTCAGCGCGAACACGTCCAACTTAGTGCTTTTCGTTTGTACGACACACTTGAATATGCTTTCTTCAAACGGGACCTTCGTGACCTAGTTCTGCTTAGTGCTGGCTTTTTGATGCTGTAATATCATTCATAACATGCGCACTCGATATCTGCCGCAGTCAAGTAATGCCCATTATATATGATCAACGCATACCAAGGGCGGACCCAGGAATTTTCATGGGAAGTGGCATTAGTCAGAAGAGGCGCCATTTCCTCCGGGGAGCGCCACTGCAAACGTCCCTGGATGGACGCCCTCGGCTGAAAACCCGTTGAGCGGGAGGTGGTGGTGTGCTCGAGCGTTCTGAAGGGGAGCCAATTCCTTTCAACTAGGGGTACTGTAACGGCAAACATGGGTTGGGACTGGGATAGAGACCACGTGACTTGACTCATTTATTGGCCCATCACATCCTGTCGCCTCTGGTCACGTAAATACTGTGAAGAAATGAACGAAACAAACATTAGGAAAATTTAGAAAACAAGCACATCAATGTGCAGCACAAAAGCATAAATATCTCATCACGTACAATAACCACCTGTAATCAGGGGATATATATAACAATGCGCACTTACTTCTGTCCCAGATTGGTGGGATCTTGATTGTTTCTCGCCAGAAGGGCGGTATCTCTCGCAGTTGTATATTTGCGGTATCTCTCGCAGTTGTATATCTGCGGTATCTCCTGCAGTTATATGTCTGCGCTATATCTCGCACATATCGATGCGGAATATCCGTCCGCCACATGGCTGTGTCCAGTGGAATGGCAGCTCCACGAATGCGGCGCCGCAAACGTCTCAGCCCAATAAGGTTTGTAACTATTAGACTGCCAACTTGGTAAAATTAACAGCGGTAACATGGCTCCCCAAAATATGTCACAGATTTTCTACAAGAACCTAAAAGCAACAAAAAAACACACACAAACAAACGAACAAACGGGCATACAAAGCACATATACATACAGAAACGCAGGTAGACGGTCTTTCCCATCGAACGCGCAGTGGGCGCGGACGGATCTCATCTCGCATAGCTCCCCGTCTCGGAATCCCGCTTTCTCAGGAGCAGGATGAGTCGGTGTACGCCGGCGTACTCGGCCGCTCATAATGCGAGCTCCCGATATGTACTCTCACTTCTTTTTTTTTCTCACAAGTCCGTCGTCATTACGGTAAGTCACCACAACACGTTCGATCGGCCACCTGCACCTTGGAGCGTCTCTGTCCACCACGACTACGATGTCGCAGCTCTCAAAGTTCCGTGTCGGCTTCTGCAACCTTCGCCGCTTCCGAAGGGACGGAAGGACCTCTCGACACCACCGAGTCCAGAACTGCTCGGCGAGGTATTGGACTCTGCGCCAGCGTCGTTGAGCGTAGATATCTTCTTTGCAGAACGTGCCAGGCAAGGGTAGGAGAACTTTGGACTTCAGCGTTAGTAATTGGTTAGATGTTAGTGGCTCTACAGTGTCGGTGTTAGTCATGCTACTATAAGATAGGGCTCGGCTATTCACGATTGCTTCGGCTTCGGTCATAACTGTGCACAGGAGCTCATCGTCGAGGCGCTGACCATGTGCCTCTAACAGACTGGTGAGCGCGACTCTCACCGATCTGATCTGTCGCTCCCATGCACCTCCCATGCGGCTAGCTTGTGGGGCATTGAACCGAAATTCAAACCAGTCGCATTCATTTTTACGAAGTTCTCCCTGTATCTGGTTGCTGTTCATCTCCTTCAGTGCAGCCTCTAGCACACCCTTTCCACCGATGAAATTGTTACCTCGATCACAAAACAGACCCCTGATCGGTCTTCGTCGGCAAGCAAACCGCCTGTACGCATTGAGAAATGCGTCTGTGGTGAGCGAATTTGCCGTCTCAAGATGGATTGCACAGCAGCTGAGGCACGTAAAGATGACGCTCCAGCGCTTTACATCACTTCGACGTTCTCGCACCAGAAACGGGCCAATATAGTCCACACCTGAGAACGTGAATGGTTCGGAAACTTGTATGAATTCCTCAGGCAAGTCCGCCATCTTCTGTCCAAGACCTCGTAGTTTCTTGCACTTCACACAGTTCAGTATACATTTTGACACTGCGGCTCTTCCTCGAATCACCCAGTAACCTGACGGCCTGATTTAACTGAGGGTGGCTTTTCCTCCCGAGTGTTTCGTTTTACAGTGGTAGTGATTCACGATTAGTTCAGTGATGTGTCCCCTTTTGGGCAATATTGCTGGGTGAGCTACCCTAGTAGCACGCCAGCCCTCCGTACGCGTCCGCCGACGCGCAATATCCTATCTTCGTCGACATATGGATCCAAGCTATCCAGATAATTGCTTCTGGTTTGCTCTTCGCGTGCTCTGGCTCACTTCTGTGTGGTTCCTGTGCTGTTGTCAGGCGCGTTCTTATAACGCGTTACCACTCTCACTTCCTTTGGAAACACTTGCTCCTGCAGGGACTGCAAGATTGCCTTTTCGGAATTTTGCAGTTTTTACACATCGTTCAGCGGTAGCCGACTGTTCCAGGTCACATCTTCATCACGGACTTTCTGCAATAAGATCTTCATGTATCTGAGACAGTTGGCAACAGCACGCTTCGCTCTGAACCACGATGAAAAATATTATAATCTCTCCGATAATGAAGCATAAACCACCTTATCTTGCACCACCTCAGCAGAGAAGACGACATCCTTCTTGATCTCTGGATCGTTCGGTGGTATCTGAAAGTCAACGTCCTGGCGCGGGAGTTCCCCAGGTTCTGACAAAAACGGGGGACCGTGCCACCATATCTTGCTGTACAAGAGCTCCTTGGCAGACCTGCCACGGGAAGCTAGGTCGGCAGGGTTGGCCTCCGATGCTACATATCGCCATTGGTCGGGTGATGTACTCAGTCTGATTTGCTGTACACGGTTTGTAACATAAACATGACACCTCTTGCTTTCGTTCAGCACATATCCCAACACCACTTGGCTATCACACCGAAATGCCTCCTTCATATGTGGTATATGCATTTCCCTTCCCAGTAAGCAGCTTGCTTTAACCGACAAGACAGCTGCCGCAAGTTCAAGTCTAGGAACTGTCATTGGACGCTTAGCAGTCACTCGAGATTTGCTCATCACCAGTGATGAAATCACTTTGCCTTCTTCACTTAGTATGCGAAGGTATGTACACTGTCCATAGCCACCTGTAGAGGCATCCGAGAAATGATGAAGTTCATAATCTCTAACAGATCCGAAGTCCAAAATTTGATGGTAGCATCTAGGTATGAACAGCTCTGACAGCAGTGGCAGATCTTCTTCCCAGGTCTTCCAGAGACACAATATCTGACTTGGAACGGGTTCGTCCCACCCGCATTCATCACAGCACAGCTGTTTCACGATGGTCTTGCCTTTCAATACAAAGGGAGAAACAAATCCTCAAGGGTCGTAGAGGGCGCTCACCGTGGACAGGATTCCTCTTCGAGGAGGTAGTGTTTCTGTGAGCTTCACGTTCACGTGGAGGGTGTCTTTGTCTGTATTCAACTGAATTCCCAGTGCTTGTTCAAGGGTGGAGTCTTGATTTGCAACAGTTACGCTTGGGTCTTTGAACAAACTTTCTGGTGGTACAGTTTGCAAGACTTCTGGATAGTTGCAGGCAACTTTATGTAGCTTAAAACCTTCACTGGCACACATCTTTGTGGTATTCTCTATCAGTTGTATGGCTGAGTCAGTGCCTATAATGGAAGTCAATCCATCATCAACATAGAAATTGTTCTTGATGCAAGATGCTGCATCAGTGCCCAACTGAGTTTCATACTTCGGAGCTGTCTCGTTCAGGGCTGTCATAGCACATGCTAGTGATGACGTTGCACCAAATAAGTGTGCAGTCATTCTATATTCGGCAGGCTCTTCATTATGTTTCCGTTCCTCCACCACAGGAATCAGAGTAGGTCACGACATTCCTCCGTCACACCAACCTGGTTGAACATGCCTTGGATGTAACAAGTGAATGCCACAGGGTGCTTCCTGAACCGTACGAGTATAATAGTCAAGCTGTTTGACATGTCTGGGCCCTGCATGAGTTCATTGTTAAGTGAAATACCTTGATGTTCTGCACTGCAGTCAAATACTACTCTAATCTTCCTCTTCTTTTGGTGGCACACCCCATGGTGTGGTACATACCATGTTTTCCCCTTTGCATGCTGCAGTTCTTCTTCTGGGATAAGCTCAGCATAGCCTTTTTGTAGCATTTCCTTCATAAAGCTTGTGTGGTCTTCGTGGAATTATTGATCTCGTGACAACCTTTTCTTCAATCCATTGAGACGTCTCAATGGAGCCACTTTGTTGTCAGGAAGTTCAACGTTTGCATCTTTCAGGGGAAGAGGAGCTTCAAAGTGGCTGTCATCCCTCTGTCGCATCTTCTGCTCCATCATCTTGATGAACCTATGATCCTCTTGTGACATCTTATGGCTTGGCTCTGTTTCTTGAAATTCTGCTCCAAACAATTTTTCGACTTGCAATGGACGGATTTATTTTGTCTGCATTTTAAATGCGAAGTGAGCTCTTTTCATGGAAGCCGTCTCTTCACCAACACTGGCATGGCAGCAACCAGCAATCTCAGATCCTTTTTCCATCAGAACAATCACACTCCATCCAAGTTCTGTCTTAACAGCCCATGGACTTTCCTCTCCGCCAGTGACAAACTCCTTTGGCTTCACAGCCCGTGGGCAGTTGATTCCGATTAGGAGCCCTATACTGGCCTCTGGGCAGTAGGGCGGTAGTTTCTTTGATACCTCCCGCAAGTGTGCCCATTTGGCTGTTGTTTCTTTTCCATGGATCATTTGTCTGTTCATAGGTATCTCACATCGAGAGTAAGTCGTCGGTAGCTTTATTTCAGTGCCTGATTCAAGTGCACTCACCACCAAATCCTTTAGAGCAAGGCTTGATAAAACTTTCTTTCCTGCAACCATTGAGCGCTCCAAGACTACTTCTTCATTATCTCCCTTCACCTTTTCAAGCACTGACTCGTCAATGAAACATGAATCTGATTGTGGATCTAGTATAGCATATACCACTTGTTTGTAACCTGGAGCATTTAAGCTATGCAGCTGAACAGGCACTACCATGGTGTGTGAGCATGGCTTGTCTGCAGTGTATGCTACCTGTAATGCTGTAGCACTAGCATCTGAACTGCTATATTTATCAATGTGAAGCACTGTTGGATGCTGCTGCTCACATTGTGTGCATCTTTCCCTATTTCGGCATGTTCTCCACAGGTGCCCAGCTTTCAAGCACCCAAAACACAGTCTGTGTCTTTGTACAAGTTGTCGGCGATCTTTCGCATTTTTTCCCAGAAAGATTTCACGTTCTTGAATCTTGTGTCCTTCTGAGCACAATTCACAACTGTGTTCCTTTCTTTTGGTGGATGGTACATCACCACTTGCCAGGAATACACGTGCTCTTCCACTTTCTCATGGCCGGAACTTGCTCAACTACAACTGGATCACAGGCAATCCGTGCTTCTTTGCTCAGGAAGGCCACAAATTATCCAAAGGATGGGTAGCATCCAGCAGATATACCATTGGACTCATAGATGCTTTCATCTACCTTGCGCCTCCATCTGTCAATCAAGTACCTGGGCAGCTTTTGTAGCATAATTTTGTTTTCATTTTGGTCATTCAGCACATTTAAAGGACCAACATCATTGGCTGCTGACAGGCAGTGTTCCAGAAAGTCTGCAAAATTTCTTAGTGCCTTGCCATCACCTGGTATTATTGCATGCCATTCGTGAACCTTCTTTCTGTATGCATTGCCGACAATGAAATCATTACCATATCGATCCAGAAGTTTCTCTTTAGCCTGGTGATATGCATCTTCTGTTCTGTGGTGTAAGAATCCAGCAATTGCTGTTCTTGCCTCACCACCAGTGTACTGTCTCGGGAAATGAAGCTTCTCTACAGAACTAACTAGCTTCCCTTCAATATGTGTCTGACAAGATTTGAGCCAAATGGAAAAGTTGTCCACATCACCTTTGAAGATTTCTGGCTCAAATGTTGGAAGGTTGTTGTGCTTCAATTGCTCTGTCAGTATGCCTGCCAGATCCTTCAGTACCTTATTATTTGCTTGCCTTGCCTGGTCAGCACCAGCCTGTGACTTCCTTGCACCATCGTCGCCCTCTTGTAGACACTCCCTGTGTTACACTGATAATCCTGAACCCTTTGTGGATTCATAATCTTCAAGAACTCTTGTTTTAGCCTCACTCATGCCCATGGCTGTCCTCAGTTCGTGATGTTCTTCCTCAAACTTCAGTTCAATTTTCTGCGGTTCAAGGGCATGCTTCTTCGTCAGTTAATTTGTCTTCTTGAGCTGTAGAGCAGCACTTTGTTCTCGACTTTCACCTTGCTTGCCTTGTATATCTTCCTCATTTTCCTAATGTTGTTTCGTTCATTTCTTCACAGTATTTACGTGACCAGAGGCGACAGGATGTGATAGGCCAATAAATGAGTCAAGTCACGTAGTCTCTATCCCAGTCCCAACCCATGTTTGCCGTTACAGTAAATATTATGTCCCAGATTGGTGGGATCTTGTTTGTTTCTTGTCAGAAGGGCGGTATCTCTCGTAGTTGTATATCTGCGGTATCTCTCGCAGTTGTATATCTGTGGTATCTCTTGCGGTTGTATATCTGCGGTATCTCTCGTAGTTGTATATCTGTGGTATCTCTTGCAGTTGTATATCTGCGGTATCTCTCGCAGTTGTATATCTGCGGTATCTCTCGTAGTTGTATATCTGTGGTATCTCTTGCAGTTGTATATCTGTGGTATCTCTCGCAGTTGTATATCTGTGGTATCTCTTGCAGTTGTATATCTGTGGTATCTCTTGCGGTTGTATATCTGTGGTATCTCTTGCGGTTGTATATCTGCGGTATCTCTCGCAGTTGTATATCTGCGGTATCTCTCGTAGTTGTATATCTGTGGTATCTCTTGCGGTTGTATATCTGTGGTATCTCTTGCGGTTGTATATCTGCGGTATCTCTCGCAGTTGTATATCTGCGGTATCTCTCGTAGTTGTATATCTGTGGTATCTCTCGCAGTTGTATATCTGCGGTATCTCTCGTAGTTGTATATCTGTGGTATCTCTTGCGGTTGTATATCTGCGGTATCTCTCGCAGTTGTATATCTGCGGTATCTCTCGTAGTTGTATATCTGTGGTATCTCTTGCGGTTGTATATCTGTGGTATCTCTCGCAGTTGTATATCTGTGGTATCTCTTGCGGTTGTATATCTGCGGTATCTCTCGCAGTTGTATATCTGCGGTATCTCTCGTAGTTGTATATCTGTGGTATCTCTTGCGGTTGTATATCTGTGGTATCTCTCGCAGTTGTATATCTGTGGTATCTCTTGCGGTTGTATATCTGCGGTATCTCTCGCAGTTGTATATCTGCGGTATCTCTCGTAGTTGTATATCTGTGGTATCTCTTGCGGTTGTATATCTGCGGTATCTCTCGCAGTTGTATATCTGTGGTATCTCTTGCGGTTGTATATCTGTGGTATCTCTTGCAGTTGTATATCTGCGGTATCTCTCGCAGTTGTATATCTGCGGTATCTCTCGTAGTTGTATATCTGTGGTATCTCTCGCAGTTGTATATCTGTGGTATCTCTTGCAGTTGTATATCTGTGGTATCTCTCGCAGTTGTATATCTGTGGTATCTCTTGCAGTTGTATATCTGTGGTATCTCTTGCGGTTGTATATCTGTGGTATCTCTTGCGGTTGTATATCTGCGGTATCTCTCGCAGTTGTATATCTGCGGTATCTCTCGTAGTTGTATATCTGTGGTATCTCTTGCGGTTGTATATCTGTGGTATCTCTTGCGGTTGTATATCTGCGGTATCTCTCGCAGTTGTATATCTGCGGTATCTCTCGTAGTTGTATATCTGTGGTATCTCTCGCAGTTGTATATCTGCGGTATCTCTCGTAGTTGTATATCTGTGGTATCTCTTGCGGTTGTATATCTGCGGTATCTCTCGCAGTTGTATATCTGCGGTATCTCTCGTAGTTGTATATCTGTGGTATCTCTTGCGGTTGTATATCTGTGGTATCTCTCGCAGTTGTATATCTGTGGTATCTCTTGCGGTTGTATATCTGCGGTATCTCTCGCAGTTGTATATCTGCGGTATCTCTCGTAGTTGTATATCTGTGGTATCTCTTGCGGTTGTATATCTGTGGTATCTCTCGCAGTTGTATATCTGTGGTATCTCTTGCGGTTGTATATCTGCGGTATCTCTCGCAGTTGTATATCTGTGGTATCTCTCGTAGTTGTATATCTGTGGTATCTCTTGCGGTTGTATATCTGCGGTATCTCTCGCAGTTGTATATCTGCGGTATCTCTCGTAGTTGTATATCTGTGGTATCTCTTGCGGTTGTATATCTGTGGTATCTCTCGCAGTTGTATATCTGTGGTATCTCTTGCGGTTGTATATCTGTGGTATCTCTTGCGGTTGTATATCTGTGGTATCTCTCGCAGTTGTATATCTGTGGTATCTCTTGCGGTTGTATATCTGCGGTATCTCTCGCAGTTGTATATCTGTGGTATCTCTTGCGGTTGTATATCTGCGGTATCTCTTGCGGTTGTATATCTGCGGTATCTCTCGCAGTTGTATATCTGCGGTATCTCTCGTAGTTGTATATCTGTGGTATCTCTTGCGGTTGTATATCTGTGGTATCTCTCGCAGTTGTATATCTGTGGTATCTCTTGCGGTTGTATATCTGCGGTATCTCTCGCAGTTGTATATCTGTGGTATCTCTTGCGGTTGTATATCTGCGGTATCTCTTGCGGTTGTATATCTGCGGTATCTCTGGCAGTTGTACGTCTGCGCTATATCTCGTACACATCGATGCGGAATATCCGTCCACCTTTGTGTACAACTTCGCAACGAATGAACATGGCTGTGTCCAGTGGAATGGCAGCTCCACGAGTGCGGCGCCCCAAACGTCTCAGCCCAATATGGTTTGGAACTATTAAGCTGCCAACTTGTAAAATTATCAGCGGCAATAGGTACATTTGCTTGAAACCCTGTTCAGTGAGATGTGGGGTGCATGCACTCAAGCCTCCCCAGAGAGACAACTTTTCCAGATCAGAGGGCGTCACCTTTCCACCGGTTGATGGGGGGGGGGGGGGGCACGTGCCCCCAGTACCTCCCTCCTGTATCCCCTCCTGAGGCACACTAACATTTTCCGTGTATATGTGATCAGTGCGCGGTTTCCATGGCCCTGCGTGCATGCATTATGTCATATATATCTTCGGTCATGTGACCATATCAATTATTTTCATAAAACGACACTTCTCTTTTATGGACTCAAAGGCATAATACAATGTTGCTGAAATGATATGCTGCATCGAGTGCATGGAATTGGGCAAACAAGTTGTAGCTGCTCTCTTGCAGACATTCTTCATTGAACTCAGGAAATGTGACAGAGAATTTGAGGCCTCCATTTCCCATTCCTGTTCTCAAATTTTCTGCTCCCTTCACGGGGAGGGGGAGGGGCATGGGTCCGTGATTTATCGCGACTTGGTCCTAGTGGGTTGAACCCCACCTGGTAAAAGTCCGTAGCGACGTCAATGTTGCTGGTTTTGCCAGCGATATGGCCACCACAGTAGCGCGCCCGCCACCCGGTGCGCGGCCATTGTGCGGAGGCACACACCACGGCCCAGTGCGAGGCCCAGGAGTCACGATGCGCAGCCTGCGCGGGCCCACACCCCGCCTCATACCCCCGCTGCCCAGTCTGGCTGAATGCCAAGGGCCAGCAGCAGCAGCGCCGGACAGCCCCCCCCCAGCACCGCCCTCGACGCAGAGGCCAACCTCTGCCTGGGGCCAACCGCTCCTCCAGCCCCTCTGGCCGACCCCGGTCGAGGCGACCGCCCGCCCGCTGACCCGTGTGCCCACGCACACCGAGCACCCGCTCACCCACTCCAACCCTGTACCGGCCTTGCGCTCTGCTCCCGTCGCAGGACCCTCTGCCTCCAGGCCCCCCGGAGTCGAACGGCTGCCACGCCCCCTCGGGATCGGGCCCCCTCCGCGCCGCCCCTCCAGGACCACCCCAGTCCCTCCGCCACCCAGCCACCCTCTCGGGCTCATGTCTCCCCGGCGACGCCCCTTCAGGGCCTCCCCTGTCCCTCCACCTCCCCATCACAGTCCTCACAGGACAGCCCTGACCCTCCCCCCATCGCTCGCTCTGGAATCCCCCAAGGACCCAGAGCAACCAGCTACACCAGAGTCGTACGATTATGAATCGGACGACTCTGTCTCACCATCACCGCCACACACGCGGCTGCGGGAGCGTGATCACAACCATTAATGCAGACACCCACCAATGAATTCTTGCTCCAATGGAATACGAGGTCACTCATATCCCATTGGGCAGAATTCAAGGAACATATTATCAAAAATAAACCATTGATTGCCGCCGTTCAGAAGACCCGATGGCGCGGCAATGACCCATATAATTTTAATATCCTTGGTTATTCCCTCTATACCAACAATATAAATTATACATCCCGCGGCGGCGGGGTTGCCTTATTTATCTCCGACACCCTCCTCCATCGTCAGATCAACATTGATAATAACCTAAATTGTATTGCTGTTTCTGTCCAAATTGCACAACTAGAGCTCACTATACTCTCTCTTTATCTCTCCCCTTCTCTTAAACTATCCTTAACTTCTGTGACCGACCTCTTCGGTCTTCTTCCACACCCCTGTCTGGTGCTGGGTGACCTTAATGCCCACCACCAGGCATGGGACCGTCACACCACATCACCTCGCGGATACCACTTCGAGACACTCCTCAACACCCATAACATGGTCTTTTTAAATGACCAAACACCCACACACAACAACGACATCGCCCGTACCGTTCATCTGCAATTGACCTGTCTTTGGCCTCGGCCTCCATCTCACCCATCTTTTCTTGGCACGTGCAAACCGACCCCCTCTTTAGCGATCACTTTCCCATTCATATCATGCTTGAACGCTCAGCCCAGGCTAGATATTACTCATTTGTACCCCGCTGGAATGCTCGGAAGGCGAAATGGCCATCTTTCTCCCAGGAAATTGACACCATCTTCCCTCCTTATTCACACCACCCAATTTCAGCTTTTCTTGACACCATATTACTTGCGGCAGAAAATCATGTCCCCCACACTCGTCGCTCCCCCGGCCGTCACCACGTGCCGTGGTGGAACCACGAGTGTCAACGCGCCGTCGCTCTGCGGCGACGGGCTGAGCGAAAATTTCGCAAAAATCTTACCCCACAAAACATGTTAGAAACGTTGTCTAGGCGAGGCTAAAAACGTTGTCAGCAGATTATCCTTACGGCCAAAAAAAACGCAGCTGGCAACTCTATTCAAACTCATTCAACCGTTTTACCCCCATCGGCCAAATTTGGACCCAAATTCGCTCTTTCGCAAATGGCAGATCCCCACACCGCGGATTCCCACAACTGACAATTAACCAACGCAGCATCACAGAACCCTCAGACGTCGCGGAACACTTTGCCACCTATTATGCTGACATCTCCTCAAATACACAATACTCGCAACACACCATCGACTTCCTACAAACCACTCTCGCCACCTGCAACTTTACCTCGGACAACACTGAACCATATAATGCCCCCTTTACTCCCTATGAACTAAACTTATCCCTTTCCAAAGTAACCAACACTGCGGCTGGCCCTGACCAATTGGCATACCCCTTCTTCCAAGATCTATCCGACTCCGGAAAGACAACCTCCTTTCGACACTAAACCAACTATGGACTGACGGCACCTTCCCCCTTCCTGGTCTACTAGCACTATCATTCCTATCGCTAAACCTCGCAAACCTCGCGACCTTCCCTCTAGCTATCGACCTATCTCTCTCACTAGTTGTGCCTCTAAAATATTTGAGCTCATGGTCAATGGACGAATCAGAGTCCACCTCGAAAACAACGAAATTATCTCCCCCCGTCAAAGCGGCTTTCGACCCAGACACAGCACCGCCGACAACCTCATCCAAATAGTTGACTCGATACAGCGCGGCTTCATGAAAAAAAAATGAAACCGTCGCACTTTTTCTCGACTTAAAATCCGCATTCAATAAAGTGCACAGTTCGGCCCTCAGAATCAAATTACTTCGTATTGGCATCAGAGGCAGAATACAAAATTTATCACCAACTTTCTCGCTAATAGAACATTCACCGTCCGCTGCGGCAACATCCATTCTCGGCCCAAAAAACTTGACCAAGGCGTCCCAAAGGCAGCGTGTTATCCCCCACCCTCTTTCTCATCATGATCAATGATGCTCTCGCTGACCTCCACAACATAGCCCCCTGTTTAAAATACTGCATTTACGCCGATGATTTGGCCATATGGTGCACGCACCGATCGGCAGACAAAGCAAATTATTTCATGCAGCGCGCCATGAATCAAATTGATTCCTGGTGTTCCTTTTGGGGACTGCAAATCTCCCCAGCCGAATCCGTCACAATGCTTTTCTCCCGGCTCCACTCGTGCATCCCACCTCTTACACCGCTCCGTTATCGCGAACAAATTATCCCTCACCAAACCACATTCACATATCTTGGCATGGTAATAGACAAAAGTATTCGTTTCGGCCCCCATATTGCTTATCTAAAACAACGTTGCGCAAAACGACTAAATCTCCTGCGCTGCATCTCCGGTCGCGACTGGGGTGCAGACAGGGCTACCCTCAACACAATGTATATTACTCTGATTCGCTCAATCCTGGAATACAATGCGTTTATCTTCGATCATATATCTCCTTCACACATCGCAACACTTGAACGCATACAGAATCACGCTCTTCACCTCATCACTGGAGCACACTGCACCACGCCCATCACTAGTCTCCGGGCTGAGGAACCCCCCCCAGCTTACAACACCGCAGAACACTCCAACTAGTCAGATACCACTTTCGGACCACAACACAGCACAACCACCCTGCCAGCCTCGCACTCTCTAAACCTCCCGTCCGACGTTCATATAATAGGAACAAACACAATATTGCCATACATTCGAACCATGTTCTTACTTTCGCACTCAAATTCCTCAAGGTAATCCCCGGCAAATTTCCTCCCCTACTCCCGTTTGGCACATGTGTCACCCCATTCTGGAATATCTCTTCCATCAAAACAAAAATCACTTTCCCCTTCGAAACCCAACAAACATTTTTCGAATATCAGGCAGCCCACCCCCATTACACATACTTCTACACGGATGGCTCCCGTACCACAAACGGTACGGGAGCTGCCTGGTGCGGTGGACCCAACTTTGGCCAAATCAAATTAACACCACACCACTCGGTTTACACTTCAGAGTCAGTCACAATCTTCGCCTGTCTACACCACATTATTCAACACCACATAACCACACCAACCATCATCTGCACTGACTCACGTTCATCCATCGACGCTCTCGCAGCCATACACAACACTACACACTCCATACTCCACGCTATCCGTCAACTCTAGCACACACATCATGCTCACCTTCAACTCACACTGCTCTGGGTCCCTGGCCCTGGCCACATGGGGATTCCGGGCAACGAGGGGGCGGATGAGCTCGCTCGTCGAGCCATCGACCTCCTACCCACCCCCAACCTCCCAGTTCCCCCCTGTGACCTTTTGTCCCTCACCAACCAATTATTCAACACATATCTCCAGGCATGCTGGAACCATAACACTACACATTTACACCACATTAAACCCATTCTCGCCAAATGGCCCTCTTCCCGACAACACACACGCTCACATGAGATCCTCCTTGCTCGACTCCGACTCGGGCACACAAAACTCACACATGATTTCCTCTTCCGCCAACTTCGCCGCGCTCCGCCTTGCCAAACATGTGATGTACATACTTATGTGGAACATTTCTTACTTAATTGCCCTCCCTATCAATTACAACGTCGCCCCCTTCTTTCCTACATTGCCCAACATCGGATTCCACTTTCACTGCCAAGCCTTCTCGGTGACAAACACCCGGAGCTCATTGAGCTACTGTTTACATTCTTGCACAGCACCAAACTTGAGGAAGTAATTTGAAGTCAAACGCTATCATCTCCGTCGTCGCAAAACACATACATATAGGTTGCATCACACTAGGTAGACAGAGACCGATCCAATTTGGCCATAACGGACGGTTCTCCATATAAATTGTGCTTGGTTTTTTACCTACGAGTTTTTCCAAGCTGCTTGGTTTTTTTCACCTTCTCAGGATTTTCCAAGCTTTAACTCAAACATACACCTACACATACAATGTCTGGCCCGACGCCCACGACTCGCCCTGGGCGTCGGGCCTCCGCTTTGCTTTTCAGGTCGCAGGTGGGCAGTGGAGCCTCTCCGCAGGTTACGATGCTGCCCACCCCCCAAGTGTCCTTCTAAGTGTCGTGTATGTATGTATGTATGTGTATGTTTCACCTGTGTATGTATGTATCGGCCCTTACGCCACGTTCCTTGCTTGCCGGCGTATCATCTTTCTTCTCTTTCTTATTTGAGATAACCGAATGCCACATAAGCCGGATTAAAGTAACTCTTTCCTTAACGTAGCATATCTCTAGCGGATGGCACTTTGCCTCTGCTAAAGATGAAAAAAAAATGTTGCTTACCGATGCGTGGAAACATTGTGATGTGTAACATATATTTTTATGTTGAAAATTAGTTCAAATATATCTCGAAAATATAAAAACCTGGAGCGGATTTTCTCCTCTTGTGGCCTGAGCCACCATGTCCTCTAACAATGAATGCAAACACAAGCAAAACCTTGTTGCAACTTGTTTACCTCGCAGACGAAAAAAAAACATATATATTGCCAGTTTTCCATACTCAATGCACTGAGCCAACCGAGAGTACGATCGTGGAAACTTGTTGCATACTAGAATTTAAAATGAATGCAATTAAAACAATCATAGGAGATATGCCAAGACAGTGGCTGTCTTTCTTCTAACCATATGTAGCTTCTACACCCATGAAAGCATGGCAACGCTTCTGATTTTACCAATCTCGCTTTTTAAAATCAGAATGTAATTTGTTAAACAAGCATAATACTACCAAAAGCCAACTGAAACGTGCCTGACATGTGCCAAGTCAACGAAACCGTGGACTTGATTTGATGTCCACCGTCCAGTAAAACAGCCGACAACTAACAAAATGTAACCGCGCAGGTGGAGCAAACGACCTCCAACAAGCATGACGGTCTTTGAGAACGCTGTGTGGGAGTAGGTTGGGGGGGGGGGGGATGTCAAGTTCACATGATAAAAACGAGGCTATCACGTCATTGGCGGTCCTCGCTGAGTTGCTCGGGGAAATGTCTGTTCAGTGAGCTTCCTGTTCAGTGAAATATACTGCAGGCAGGAGGGATGGAATGTGCTCTGAACTTCTCAGACTGAATTTTCCGGCCACAACTCATTATTTGAGTGGGTCAGGTAATATTTCATATTCGTTGATGGAATTGCGAACATGATTAGTCCATTTATGAACAACGTTCTCGTCATGATTCCTGAAAAATCATTCAGACTTTCCAGTTGCAGCGATGCAGCCAGTTGACCGCGGTCACCGCACGTGCGTCGGTCGTGCGGTCGCGGTCACGCCGGCGTCATGTGCGCCGGCGCAAAGGGTGCAGGTGCCGATTCAGTGACGACACCGGAGCTTCTCGGTGGGAGCGGATGGAGATGCCAAGTACGGCATCCTCATTCATTGGCATCATCAAAGATATGTCTGGAGCATTGCAATTTGGAATGGAAAATTACATGCGCTTATGCTAATGATAATCGAGTAGTCATTTACAGCGCTTCAGTCAAAATATGACTCGAACTGCCATCCCACGGTTATAGGTATATCGGAGCTGTGTCATCCAGAGCGATGAAGTCATCCATCGAGTAGTGACATCCGCAACAATGTAGTCATCCATCTGAGTGGTGACGTCCACAGCGATGGAGTCATCCATCGGAGTGGTGTCATTCACGGGGATGGAGTCATCCATCGGAATGGTTTCATCCACAGTGGTGGAGTCATCCATCGGAGTGGTGTCATCCACATCGGTGGAGTCATCCATCGAAGTGGTGCCATCCACATCGGTGGAGTCATCCATCGGAGTGGTGCCATATCACGGCGATGGAGGCATCCATCGGAGTGGTGCCATCACCCATCTGTTTTTTTTTTTCGCGGTTTGTCGACAATTCATTTGACAGGCGGAATTCACAGTCAGTCAGTTTCAGGACGAGGCATCTGCCATTTAAATGAGTACTGAGACGGTTGTGGACGTTTAAATGTCAACATAAACATAAAACGATGTTCGACATACCCGTCGCATCTATTTCGGAACGATGGAGCCACCATGCCTCGACGCAAGTTGCGCTTATTAATTTTTGAAAAGCATGTCAAATACCAAATAGATATTTTGGTAGGTTTTGGAGTTTATTTATGTATTTTTGAATATCAAGAAGTCAAGCTGACTCCCCACCCCCCACTGGGAGGATCTCAGTGCGGGGTGGGGGAGCCATGCCCCCTGACAGGATCTAACCTCTCAGACACTCAGGTTGAAGTTTGAACTTCTCAGACACCTGCCGTTGAAGTTTGCCAGCGAGCGCAGTGCTGTTCGTCCACGGCATTTCAAGAGCAACAACTTTTAAACGTGTTGAGCCACTCATTTGTTTCATCGTGAAGCATACCAAGTCAGAAAAGCATTCTATGAAACCACAACGACACCTTTTATGGACCGATACGTCAAACGCTTCACGTGAGCCCACCAGTCCTGCTGGCCAGGTAGAGGTATGCACTTTGTCAATAGGCTCTGCTATGCAGTCGAAGGCTTAAGCAATTAAAAAAAGAAGCTTAGTCCGAATTCTCGCTGGGTGGCTTCATGGACCAGGATTCCATTGCTAAGCAAAGCGCGTTGCGTGAACCCTGGCCCCAACAACCCGATCCATGAATATTGCAGTTCAACGGCAGAATTTTGACCGAGAGTTTAACGTACCGTCAATGCGCCGACACGACATTCACAGCCTTCCTGTAGTACCAAGCTGCGCGGCTACGTTTGCAGACTAATCTCATCCTGGATGCAACCCTACAATAGCCCTGGCTTGTCCTGTCCTTTCCTGTCATGCTGTTCCTGTCCTGTTGAATGCGCTTGTATATCCTCGGTGAAAGTTGACGACCTCTCCGGGACGACCATTATCTGCCATATCCTTGCTTGATCTGCTAGCTTATTGCTGTCATGGCGCGGCCCATTTCCAGGATCGTGAGCGCGCACATTCCAAAGACTTATCCGCTTGTTTGGCTGTGACACCGGTTTGGCCGATCTTTGTGTTTGCTGTCGGCTCTATTTCCGAGACCGCATCGATTGTGGCGTTTCGAATCCATTTCCGGTGATCCCATGACAACTCTTAACATGAAGCGGTTATCAAATATGAGGCTGCTCGTCGACCTTCGAGTACACATCGGCTAACAGACAGACAGACAGACAGGTAGACAGACAGGTAGACAGACAGGTAGACAGACAGGTAGACAGACAGGTAGACAGACAGGTAGACAAACAAACAAACAGACAAACAGACAAACAGACAAACAGACAAACAGACAAACAGACAAACAGACAAACAGACAAACAGACAAACAGACAGACAGACAGACAGACAGACAGACAGACAGACAGACATACAGACAGACATACAGACATACATACATACATACATACATACATACACAGACATACATACATACACAGACATACAGACATACAGACATACATACATACAGACATACATACATACAGACATACATACATACAGACATACAGACATACATACATACAGACATACAGACATACATACATACAGACATACATACATACAGACATACATACAGACATACATACAGACAGACAGACAGACAGACAGACAGACAGACAGACATACAGACATACAGACATACAGACATACAGACATACAGACATACAGACATACATACATACATACATACATACATACATACATACATACATACATACATACATACATACAGACATACAGACATACAGACAGACAGACATACAGACATACAGACATACAGACATACAGACATACAGACATACATACATACAGACAGACAGACAGACAGACAGACAGACAGACAGACAGACAGACAGACATACAGACAGACAGACAGACAGACAGACAGACAGACAGACAGACAGACAGACAGACAGACAGACAGACAGACAGACAGACATACGGACGGACGGAGGACGGACGGACGGAACGGACGGACAGACAGACAGACAGACAGACAGACAGACAGACAGACAGACAGACAGACAGACAGACAGACAGACATACAGACAGACAGACAGACAGACAGACAGACAGACAGACAGACAGACAGACAGACAGACAGACAGACAGACAGACAGACAGACAGACAGACAGACAGACAGACAGACAGACAGACAGACAGACAGACAGACAGACAGACATACAGACATACAGACAGACAGACATACAGACATACAGACATACAGACATACAGACATACATACATACAGACATACATACATACATACATACAGACATACAGACATACAGACATACAGACATACAGACAGACATACAGACATACAGACATACAGACATACAGACATACAGACAGACAGACATACAGACATACAGACAGACAGACAGACAGACAGACAGACAGACAGACAGACAGACAGACAGACAGACAGACAGACAGACAGACAGACAGACAGACAGACAGACAGACAGACAGACAGACAGACAGACAGACAGACAGACAGACAGACAGACAGACAGACAGACAGACAGACAGACAGACAGACAGACAGACAGACAGACAGACAGACAGACAGACAGACAGACAGACAGACAGACAGACAGACAGACAGACAGACAGACAGACAGACAGACAGACAGACAGACAGACAGACAGACAGACAGACAGACAGACAGACAGACAGACAGACAGACAGACAGACAGACAGACAGACATACAGACAGACATACATACATACATACAGACAGACAGACAGACAGACAGACAGACAGACATACAGACAGACAGACAGACAGACAGACAGACAGACAGACAGACAGACAGACAGACATACAGACAGACAGACAGACAGACAGACAGACAGACAGACAGACAGACAGACAGACAGACAGACAGACAGACAGACAGACAGACAGACAGACAGACAGACAGACAGACAGACAGACAGACAGACAGACAGACAGACAGACAGACAGACAGACATACAGACATACAGACAGACAGACAGACAGACAGACAGACAGACAGACAGACAGACAGACAGACAGACAGACAGACAGACAGACAGACAGACAGACAGACAGACAGACAGACAGACAGACAGACAGACAGACAGACAGACAGACAGACAGACAGACAGACAGACAGACAGACAGACAGACAGACAGACAGACAGATAGACATTGCAGACAGACAGACAGATAGACATTGCAGACAGACACACTGACCAAGCATGGCTCTCGGCCCATGACAATGGCCGCGGTACCGATCTGTGACTGACTGTCATCACCGCATGGCTCTCGGCCCATGACAGTGGCCGTGGTACCCAGCTGACTGTGATCACCACACGGCTCTCGGCCCATGACAGTGTCTGCGGTATGATGTTGACTTGGAGCTTAGGGGCGCGTCGACTACCAGAGTCATGTTGCCCCCAGAACCGTTATTACAGGCAATATACAATACTGATATTGTAGACTTGTATTAAATCTTCACGGGCGGCGGTGTATCACATCAAAGCGTGCTTGTTGAAGGAAGTTAAAAGTGTCCCCATACTCTACGACCTCAGAGTCATTCTGTAGTAGTGTAAGCAATGAAATGTCACCGTATAGCAGTCCAAAATCTGGCGTCGTAGTTGTTCAAACCGCAAGCAACCTACCAAAACATGGTACACAGTAAGCGGGTCAGAGCAACGGGGGCGTAAAGTCTGGCCACCACAAGACAGTATGTAGCCATGTGTCGCGAAGGCATGACCTATCCTCAGTCGGCAGAGCATTACTTCCTCCCGTCGCTGGGTCCGGTGTGAGGACCGCCACAGTCCTAGTGCCGGCTTGAGAACGCTCAGCTTACTACACTTGGAGTTCCAGGCTCGTTGACATTCTGACCGCATACATGATAATGTAGGAGGATATAGGTGTCTTGGAGGGAGCAGTAAATGAACTTCACGACCATCGCTAATAGCTTGTTTAGCCGTTATGTCAGCAGCTTCATTTCTAGCAAGTCCGATATGGCTGAGGATACACCAGAAGACGATATTTTGTCCATGCTGTTGCGACTTTTCACACATGAGGACTTTATTTTGGCGACATGGGAGGATGCTTGCCTCTGGCACGTGAGCTAAGATGTGCAAGTTAAAAATAAGTTCAACGTAGGTATCGGAAGTGAAAATTTCGAGAATACGTTTAATACTTGCATGGCATGGAAGTAAATAGGATGCAGCAAATCATTTTTTGATTGGATTGTGGCTCTACGACGCACGCAGCAGCTGAGCCCATATGGCGTCGCCTGCCTCTCATCCTGGAAGAAAGGGCGGGCATCGTGGGGAATCGAACCCCGTACCTCTGGCGTGCCAGACGCTCAGCTAAACCACTGAGCCACCGGCTCCCCGTGACACACAGTAAGTAAAATTGTGGAGGTATAAGTCGCTTTCAAGGACAAATTGCATCACGCGTCATCCACACAGTTAGCGGTTAAAAAGCACACCTTCGGTGCACGGTCCCTTGCCAATTCTTCTCCTATGCTCATGACAATACATTCGCAACGAATTATGTAAGGCATTTATTTTTGGGTCGTTTTGGGTCAAATTTTGGGTCGTTCGGTTTTCATGGGCACCAAATATATCTTGTCCGCGTTGTACACATCACCAACATTTAAAATCCCCCCCCCCTGAGTGGGTCACGTTTTGTGGTAGCAATTCTCATTCACATGCACCGCTTCATCATGTTCACTTTTAAATGCTAGTAATGGTTCCATATTGTCTCACTGCAAATGGTGAACATATAAGTATCAATCTCGTTTATGCTTGGTGCGGGTGGGTGACTTTCAGGCATGCCATGCTTCTCACTGCCTACAAGCGGTTGGATAAGTTCTGCAAATCAAGCGCAGAAGTTTCCATAGTGGCCGGGTGGAAACTTTCAGTGATAGTGGCGATGGCGATATGGAAATATCAGGTCATCATCTCCGCCTAGCTCGAACACTTGACTGAACACGCAAATCATAACCTAAAATAGCGTGGATAATCTGGCAGGCCTGCTTATCACAGTAACAGGTCTTGACATTTGCCGTATGACATCACTATGCAGAAGATGAATTTGAAGACACCGGCCGAATAGATCGCAGTACTCCGACACAGCACACCTCTGCCCATCAACGACCTTCCGGCGACCCGGATAAAGCTCCGAAGGAAACCCACGGGATGGTGACACAGCATATGAAAATAACCGGCTCTCATTTCGGATTTCAAGACAAATCTGTCCTCCACGTAGTGCATGTCCTTGAACGAGGGCATAGCGTCCCACATCCAAAAGCATGGCTTTCTGGAAGTGTTGTGGCTCATTATTTTGAGTGCAGGGTCAACGAGAGCAGGGCTCTCTTTACCGTCATAATAGCATGCAGTCACTAGGGTTACAAATGCACAGTGGTATTGTCACATTTATCATGTTTAAGATGGCGGACGAGTTTGAATAAAGATGAATGCATAATTCAGAATGAATGCTCCAACAGCAAAACAATGAGATACAAAATTGGCAGACTCTTGTTATGCAGCTCCATACGGTTGTTCGTCGCGTTTGATGCGTACTGTACTGTTGAAGATGAAAGTCGTCACACGTTTCCCATTCGTCGCAGCGGCGAATTTCAATTCCTGCATTATCAGGGCTAGAACAAAGACTGCCAAGAATGCCGAACATGCATGGAATCTAAATCTGAAATAGTTCACACTATCGCCCATGAGATAGCTCACTTGCCATTATTGCTGCGAATAAACTCAGCCTAGTTTGCCGTACCAGTGTGACTCGTTGCCATTGCGGTAGTACCCACCATTGCACCCGCGTTTCGATGATACACCCACCTCAAATCTCAGCTCAGCTCAACGCCTCGCAAAATTCGAAACACGCTGTCTCGGCACAACAGATTGCTCAACATTTAGTTCGTACCTTTCGCACCTCAACTGGAGTTCATCCTGTCTGTTCATTAATTTCCCATGGTCGTAAATGGTCTGTGTTCCGGGAGAGTTGTGCTGACCAGTCGGATCATATGGAACCCGTGCGGGTGTTCGGCCTCCCGGCATACCACCAGTGTCCGGCCGCCCGGCATACCCCCGTATCCAGCCGCCCAGCATACCACCCGTGTCCGGCCACCCGGCATACCACTCGTGTCCGGCCGCTCGGCATACCACTCGTGTCCGGCCGCTCGGCATACCACTCGTGTCCGGCCGCTCGACATACCACTCGTGTCCGGCCGCCCGGCGTACCACTCGTGTCCGGCCGCTCGGCATACCACTCGTGTCCGGCCGACCGGCATACCACTCGTGTCCGGCCACGCGGCATACCACTCGTGTCCGACCACCCGGCATACCACTCGTGTCCGGCCGCCCGGCATACCACTCGTGTCCGGCCGCTCGGCATACCACTCGTGTCCGGCCGCCCGGCATACCACTCGTGTCCGGCCGCTCGGCATACCACTCGTGTCCGGCCGCCCGGCATACCACTCGTGTCCGACCACCCGGCATACCACTCGTGTCCGGCCGCCCGGCATACCACTCGTGTCCGGCCGCCCGGCATACCATAGTGTTCGGCCGCACGCGGCGGCTGCTGCAGCAGACCCGCGCCGCGCTGGCTGGCGGAGTTCGGGCGGCGTACAAGGAGGCCTGACCGGCTGTGTCGGGCGACGTACAAAGAGGGCATACAGGCTGTGCCGGGCGGCTTACGAGGACAGACCGCCCGTGTCGGGCGGAGTACAAGGACAGACCGGCCGTGTCGGGCGGAGTACAAGGACAGACCGGCCGTGTCGGGCGGAGTACAAGGACAGACCGCCCGTGCCGGGCGGAGTACAAGGACAGACCGGCCGTGTCGGGCGGAGTACAAGGACAGACCGGCCGTGTCGGGCGGAGTACAAGGACAGACCGCCGTGCCGGGCGGAAGACAGACAGACCGCCCGTGTCGGGCGGAGTACAAGGACAGACCGGCCGTGTCGGGGGGCGGAAGGACAGACCGGCCGTGTCGGGCGGAGTACAAGGACAGACCGGCCGTGTCGGGCGGAGTACAAGGACAGACCGGCCGTGTCGGGCGGAGTAGGACAGACGCCTGTCGGGCGGAGAAAGGACAGACCGGCCGTGTCGGGCGGAGTACAAGGACAGACCGGCCGTGTCGGGCGGAGTACAAGGACAGACCGGCCGTGCCGGGCGGAGTACAAGGACAGACCGGCCGTGTCGGGCGGAGTACAAGGACAGACCGGCCGTGTCGGGCGGAGTACAAGGACAGACCGGCCGTGTCGGGCGGAGTACAAGGAGGACAGACTGTGTCGGGCGGCGGCTCGCGTTGCGAGCCGTGATCACCCCGAGTCAGCTAGCGTGCGCGCTGGACGCGGTGGTTTGTGGCGAGCGTCGCAGTCAGTCGTACAGCGGAAACGGAATCGATCAATGGACTCTATCAATCAATCAATGAAATCAAAAGGAATCAATGTGAAACACCGCCGACCACACCCGATGCGCTCAATGATTGCTGTGTGTATTGACACAACTATCGCTACCATCATTACACGGGCCGCAGTGACGGTGCCCACGCACGTGCCACGCGGAAATACATTACACAGGCCGCAGTGACGGTGCCCACGCGCCACGCGGCAATACATTACACCGGCCGCAGTGACGGTGCCCACGCACGCGCCACGCGGCAATACATTACACCGGCCGCAGTGACGGTGCCCACGCACGCGTCACGCGACAATACATTACACCGGCCGCAGTGACGGTGCGCACGCGCCACGCGGAAATGCATTACACAGGCCGCAGTGACGGTGCCCACGCGCCACGCGGCAATACATTACACCGGCCGCAGTGACGGTGCCCACGCACGCGCCACGCGGCAATACATTACACCGGCCGCAGTGACGGTGCCCACGCACGCGTCACGCGACAATACATTACACCGGCCGCAGTGACGGTGCCCACGCACGCGCCACGCGGCAATACATTACACCGGCCGAGTGACGGTGATTACACCGGCCGCAGTGACGGTGCCCGCGTCACGCGGCAATACATTATGCCGGCCGCAGTGACGGTGCCCAGCACGCGCCACGCGGCAATACATACGGCCGCAGGACGGTGCCCAGCGCCACGCGGCAATACATTACACCGGCCGCAGTGACGGTGCCCACGCACGCGTCACGCGACAATACATTACACCGGCCGCAGTGACGGTGCCCACGCACGCGCCACGCGGCAATACATTACACCGGCCGCAGTGACGGTGCCCACGCGCCACGCGACAATACATTACACCGGCCGCAGTGACGGTGCCCACGCGTCACGCGGCAATACATTATGCCGGCCGCAGTGACGGTGCCCACGCACGCGCCACGCGGCAATACATTACACCGGCCGCAGTGACGGTGCCCACGCACGCACCACCGGCAATACATTACACCGGCCGCAGTGACGGTGCCCACGCACGCGTCACGCGGCAATACATTACACCGGCCGCAGTGACGGTGCCCACGCACGCGCCACGCGGCAATACATTACACCGGCCGCAGTGACGGTGCCCACGCGCCACGCGGCAATACATTACACCGGCCGCAGTGACGGTGCCCACGCGTCACGCGGCAATACATTATACCGGCCGCAGTGACGGTGCCCACGCACGCGCCACGCGGCAATACATTACACCGGCCGCAGTGACGGTGCCCACGCGTCACGCGGCAATACATTATACCGGCCGCAGTGACGGTGCCCACGCACGCGCCACGCGGCAATACATTACACCGGCCGCAGTGACGGTGCCCACGCACGCGCCACGCGGCAATACAGGCGGCTATATTGTTAGGCCAATGGATATGGACACCCATTACGCGACACTTTCCTCGATGGAGCCCTCCACTGCAACAGATACAGGCGGGGTGATTGTGGTCGCGGTGGGTATATTTTTGGCAGAGTTAGTGTTATTACTTCGGATACAACAGACGCCAGCTGAAACTTATGACTTGTATGGACCTTCTTCCTGGAAGCACACGCTAATATCACCTATGCCAAAGGGTAGAGCAAGCACTGACACGGCTATCTTGAGGTCCATTTCGCTTCTGTCTGCCATGTCGAAGGCTATAGAGCGCATTGTTCAAAAGCAACTCAGTAAACACTATTGTTATATTACTTTACCAGTGGTTCTGTCAAAATGAAATTAAAATTAGCGCCAGTAAGACCCAGGTGATTGCATTAGGAGTGCGCTGCCGTGCCTGAAACAACACATCGCACACAAGTCGATGTCTGTGCAAGGGTCATACCGGAGTCCAAAGGGTTATACTGGAGTCCAAAGTGGTAAAAGTGTTGTGACTAACCCTTGATCGTCAGCTGAATTTTGAAGCGCATATCGACACTATAGTTCAAAAGCTCAATGCACCATGCCGTGCTGGACGCTCTGTTCCGAAAGGTGTGGCGTCATCATTAGAACAGGCCTTGCTAGTGTCATCAATGAATGCCGCTGTTGTACATCTGTGCACAGCGCATACAGCAATAATCGCATTTATCGTGTTCAAGTCGTCATTCAATTATGTGCCCATGTAGTCAGCGGCATAACATAGTTTGGCCGCATTTCCATTGTTATTAAAGCCTTCACAAAAGCCAAAGCCTGTTACCAAGGCTCCGTTCCAGGTCCACTTCTCTTTACAATATTTGTGAACAACATTGAGGTTGGGCTGAGGAATAGGGTGTTCAAATTTGCTGATACATCAAGCTGGTAAGAGTAGCTAACACTAGTGATCAATCTAGCACTATTCAACAAGACTTGGAGGATCTAAATAGTGGACTGATCAATGGCAGATGTCTTTCAACTATGAAAAGTGTAAGGTTATGCATCTAGAGGGGTCTAGGGGTCCGATGGGTCCGATGGGATAGGGTCTAGGGAGGTGAGACATTCGGATGCACAATGGGAGGTAGGGAGCTAGATGTCATTGAAGAAGAAAGAAGCTTAGGTGTGTTAGTTTCAAATGACCTTAAAGCAGAAAATGGTACCTCAGCTAGGAACAGGGCAATCAGAATTCCGGGAATCATTAATAGGAGAGTTAGGTATAAGAGCAAGGAAGTCATGAAAAATTTTTACCTAGCCTGTGTGCAACGCACTCAGAATATTCTGCATAGGCATGAACCCCTCGTTAGAAAAAGTCATAGATATGATAGGAGTGCAGCGCAAAGCTACTAGACTCATCTGTGGACTAGGCAACTTAGAATATGGAGAAAGACTTATTGCATTTGAGATGTACTCACTCAGTATAGGATATTAAAAGGTTGGGTCCGGCCCCTTGAAATCACGCTGGGGGCAAAAAGGCTGGAAATCACGCCGGGGCTCCCGAAGACGACGCTGGGTCCAAAAAGACTCGCCAGGCTCTCAAAATCACGCTGGGTCCCAAAAGGTCGGGCCGGGGCACTTAATAATCGCGCTGGGGCCACAAAACGTTGGACCGGGTCCCCTGAAAACTACGCTGGGAGCACAAAAAGTCGTGCCGTGGTTCTTGACAATCACAACAGGGACTCAAAACTTTGGACCGGGGCCACTAAAAATCACGCTGAGCCTGAAGGCACCAAAACGTCGCGCCCGGGCACCTGAAAATCACGCTAAGGGCTAGACCGATCTCATCGGGGCCCCAAAAGTCTCACCGGGAACACCCAATAAATGAAGCTGGGGCAACGAAAGAAAACAGTTTGGGCATTTAAAAAAATCACTCTGGGGTCTCAGCAATCGATCCAAAAGAAGCTGAAACGGGTTGGGCCCCCAAAGACGTGCCGAGGCCACTAGAACTCGCGATAGGCATCCCAACAAATGAAGACAGGGTCCAGAAATCGCACTTAGGACTAAAAACTTCGCGCTGCTGGCCTTGGAAATCACATCATGGGCCCAAAATGTCGCGCCGGGGCCACACAAGTCACAGTTGCCCTCCCAAAAATCAATTCCTACCCGGAATGTTACTCTACGGCCACAAAATTGCGTGAAAGACACAAAAAAAACGCGCCTGGCCCCTGAAAAGAAGGGCGTTGGAGCACCGAAGAAAAATGCACCGGGAAACCGAATAATCGTACCGGGGCCCAAAAATATCGCGCAAGATGCTCACCAAAATACAAATCGACCTAAACAAATCACAAGGGGACTCCATTGAGTCGACCCGAGCACCGGACAATTCATTACAGGCCCCGAAAGAAAGTTCTCCCTCGGGCCTTTCTACTCTGAAGGGTGCCATCGGCTGAACAAAAACTCGTTGAGCCGCCGCAGTGGCATATCGAAGAGGCAAATTCCCCCTCCATCCTGAAGAGGTGGGTTTCCAAGAACCCAAGATCCGCGTCGGGGTCCTCAAAAATGATTCTGGGGGCCCATAAATTCGCGTTGGGCCCCCAGAATTAGAGGTTATAAATAAATACAATGGGCACCAACAAACTTGCACCGAACCCGAAAATTTGCGCCCGGGGCGCCAAATTTGCGCTGGGGTGCAAACAAGTACAACGCGCTACGCGAACTAGCACTAAGCCCCCCAAATATCGCACTTTGAACCCAAAATTCCTGTCAGTAATCCCATAAATCATGGTCGGGGCATTAAAAATTCCCCTCCGGGCTCCCAATAATTGGCGTCGGTGGTCCCAACTAAGCACAGCGTGACCCCAAAATCGCATCGAAACCCGACAACGATCAAGCCGGAGCCCTCCAAAATAAAGAGAGATTCATAAAAATAAATGTCCGAGTCAAGAAAATCGCTCCTTAACTCAAACATACCACCCAGATGCCTTAACAATGCAGGAATGTCAGGAAAAACAAACACCCAGATGCAGGAAATTTGGCGCGCCACACATACTGCTCCTTCTTTATCCCTCCCCAGACAGCTGGCATTGCCAGGGGATGACCAGCCGACATATTGCAGACGGATAAAACGCAAATATTTGCAAGAGTATCACAGTGCAATAAACATTTTAAGCTAGCCGTGAAATCAGATACAAATAGGTCTCAACGTGTGTTCT
The DNA here is from genome assembly GCA_034440615.1 of Ashinkailepas kermadecensis. Lineage (NCBI taxonomy): Eukaryota > Metazoa > Arthropoda > Thecostraca > Neolepadidae > Ashinkailepas > Ashinkailepas kermadecensis. The sequence continues at coordinate 67,598 of JAOTOM010002387.1, forward strand.
TCCGCTCTATCCGCCACTGCATCGCATATCAGTTTCCTGCCGGACGTCGGCCGTTTGCCGAGCTATGGAAAGCTAACACCGCCAGCACACAACGGGAGCGTATTCAATGGCATCATCCTGCCATCTAGCGAGAAATAGTGTCACCTATGCTTCAACGTTCAATATCATGACATCCACTCCCTTTCCGTTGCGATAATACCTAGACTGTGCTGCTACCTAGCGATAGCTAGCTGAACTTATGCTTCTTGAAATTAGAATACAGAGTAGATCTTGTGAACATTTTCTCCGAGTAGATCTTGTGAACACTTTCTCGAAGTAGATCTTCTGAACAATCCGAATCGGGAGTAGATCTTCTGAACATTCCGGGCCAAGAGTAGATCTTCTGAACATTCAGTCCCGAGAGTAGATCTTGTGAACACTTCCATCCTCCGAGTAGATCTTCTGAACATTTCCAGTAGTAGATCTTCTGAACATTTCCAGCAGTAGATCTTCTGAACACTTGAGGCCTATTTGTAGATCTTCTGAACATTCCGACCTGGGAGTAGATCTTGTGAACATCTCCAAGTATTAGTAGATCTTGTGAACACTTTCTTCTTCGAGTAGATCTTCTGAACAATTCAGTCCTGGGAGTAGATCTTGTGAACATTTCCTCCTCCAAGTAGATCTTGTGAACATAGATCTTCTGAAAGTAGATCTTCTGAAAGTAGATCTTCTGAAAATAGATCTTCTGAAAGTAGATCTTCTGAAAATAGATCTCCTGAACGTAGATCTTCTGAAAATAGATCTTCTGAAAGTAGATCTTATTAGCCTCACCCAAAAAAATCACTTTCCCCCCCTATGTATATATGTATATATGTATGTGTATGTGTATATATATATACATACATACAGGATCATGGAAGACATATACTTATCACGACAGGAAGGGGAAAGTTTGTTAAGTTCATAAAATGAACTTTCCCACATAAAGTGTTATGGCTTAATAAGAGCCACTGGGGCCCATCTGAATTGAGCCTATATATAAAAGATACTAGAAAAGTACATGCTCACACCCAAATCAATCCATTATCTCAAGTTCCAAGGGAACTATACATCACAGCCCATCCAGCACCATTCATCTGATATTGCATAACACACTCCTCAACAATTCCAAACTCCTCCAATCATGCCACATTGTGCTACCATAGCCATTCTCATCAGTATCACATACCCGAAGGTCGGTGCTGAATTCACTGTTAGGTACACCCACTGCTAGTATAATACTTAATTTATCAGCGTGATATAAACATTAAGTTCCAAGTTCCAACAATAACACGGGGACCACCCTAAAGGGACCTGCACAGTATACACCTACTAGCATAAGTCCAATTTTATGCCCATAAAGGTAAGATACCATAACCCTGGCAAAAAGACACTCCTCACCCCAACCGACACCACATCCTTAATTCTAAAGGATACATCCACCAACATACCCCACACTCATCAATGTCTATCTACATTATCCATTCAGCCCCATTCACTCGACCTCACATAACTCTGGAAAAACCAGATGTCCGACGAGATGGTGCAATATGTGCAAAGAGCGCGTGAAGACAACATGTGCAGTATCGGGGTGCGTGCCAGCACTTTGCAAGTCGTGCTTTCATAAGTTTAGGAAGCACGCCAGCGACAGTGAGCAGCGACAACACACTGTGTAGCTACCCATACGTACCTGTGTTTCATTTCATTTCAGACTGCCATTATTTAAGCGAATCGTATGCCGTGAATGATGTTTTGCGTGAGTAAGCAGATGCGAGGCAAATAAATGTATGTTTGAAGCTCCCTCATGCGTTTCTCAGAAAGGATTTACGGTGTTCTGTTCAGAATATATGTCTAACCTTGCCATGCCTTGAAACATGGATATGCGGCAGCATGACCAGTGACAGATCCCGGGATTTTGAATGGCAACATACGCATAGGTACATTATAATCGATATATCACATTCCACACTCGATCTACATTTAGCTCACTTCCTAGCCCACAAATTGTGCACCATCGCCAATCGCCCACTGACAAGTTAGCAAGGTGATGTCAATTTCATGCCGCAAGCATGTATATATATATATATGTACATTTACAGTGATCCTAATCCCGGGGGAAACAGGCTCTGGCCTCCAATTCCGCCAGAACGAACCCGACCTTTTCAATATTATGGACAGTGGGTACAACTCGAAGCAATTAATCTTTCATAGGGAGCTTAAATGGCAATATTGTAGAGCTATTATCGTGTTCACAAGGAATGCATTATTCTAAGGTAGAGATGTTTTGGCCTTTTCTTATTGAAACCTACGCATACGTAACATCATATAAGTAAGTCGAAAAACAAGCACACAACGTGAAAAGCATGAATGCGGATGCCGGATTATTTATATCATGTTTTATATCAAATTACAGGTCTTGCTGAGCTGGATGCGCCTTTCACAAGCATGAATGGAAGAGAGCCGTCATTTTCAATGAGAATCATGCCGGAACACGATCCTAATTACCTCATGCCAAATGATGTGATGGATGTCTGACCACACCAGTCAGGCCCACCATGAATGGTGCCGCCAACCCATCAATCAGCGGTCCTTGACAAGGCGAATCGCCCAGTCCCGCCCATGGCACGAGTGGAAGCGGTTACCCAAACTTACTCGATCGCGGCAGGCAGGGGTTGGGCAGAAAGTTACTCGATTTACATACTTCGGCAGGTAAAGGGTTAAGGGGTGATGTGATTGAAATCTATAAAATCGCCGATAAAGGTTTATATAATGCCAATTTGAATGATGTTCTGCGATTTAGTGTACCACATAGGGGTTACCAATTTAGGTAGACAAGACAAGGTGTATGGCAGTTAAGCACCAACAGGTTTTCAGTCAAAGGGTGGTTGATCAATGAAATAGGCTGCCTGCTGATGCTGTGGAGAGTCCCTGATTGAATGTGTTTAAAAATAGGGTGGTCAAATTGTTTAGGTTGGAGAATCTTGTTTATTGGATCAAATTAGTGGTGGATGGAGTAAGATTCATGCTATTAGGTGAATACTGTGCAGTCCCCTTAAACAAGCATGGATGGAACTGGAAAATTATTGATGGGGCACTCCATCCACGTGTGTTACGCGATATCGAGTGAATAGGGCTAGGTAGATAGCTAGGTAGGTTTGGTAAGTGTTTATGATCTTGGTGGACAGCTTCTTGGAAATTTAGGACATATTATTGGCTAGAGTGATGTCTATATTTTTGTACATGCCTATAGTATCTTTCCTTTACAGGCGTAACTCAGACGGGCCCCGGTGGCTTTTAATAAGTCTGAGCACTTTATGACTATGTCTTTATGTCTTTATGACATCAGTGGTCGGGCAGCCAACCTCACGTCACCACCAACACACCAGGCACTCAGCCAACCTCACGTCACCACACAACACCAGTCGCTCAGCCAACCTCACGTCACCACCAACACACAAGACGCTCAGTGAACCTCACGTCACCACACAACACCAGACACTCAGCCAACCTTACGTCACCACCAACACACCAGACGTTCAGCCAACCTCACGTCACCACACAACACCAGACGCTCAGTCAACCTCACGTCACCACCAACACACCAGACACTCAGCCAACCCCACGTCACCACCAACACCAGACGCTCAGCCAACCCCACGTCACCACACAAGAACAGACGCTCAGCCAGCCTCACGTCACCACCAACACACCAGACGCTCAGCCAACCTAACGTTACCACGAACACAGCAGACGCCCAGCCAACCTCACGTCTCGTAGTATATATATATATATATATAGTATATAATAGATGTGTTTGTTATGAGACGTGGGATATAATGGCAGACGTCAGCCCCGGATCACGCTGCAAAAATCAGACTACTACAATGAGTCTGGGGAAGCCACATAACAAGATAACCAGCTCCAATCCTAGGCCAGTTTCCTCAGCTACACCACCAGACATTCGAATGCAATGCGGCGTATTTCGGATCCTTCCGAGAAGGGTTCTTCAATTGCCGTTACAGTTGTACACTAATGTTCAGCACGAACCATCATCGCGAGCATGCATGCTAACAGCGAGTGACCTTGTACAGTTGAGGTAAGCGATGCTTGAAAAGCCGAACGTTAGGGCTAGAGCATGCGCAGCATGACCGAAATCCTCCGTCTGAAGACATTGCAATCGCCTGAGTTCCTCACATCTAGGGGCAGATTGTTCCAAGTCCGGCAAGCTCGCGGCATAAAGGAGCGGCGCGCGAATTCTGTGCGGCATCATGGCACCTGAAGCTCACCGTTAGCCGTGGCCCTGGTGCTCCGTTGCGACACAGTTGAGAGACAGCTCAGCTGACCGCGAATGAGTTCTGAACAATTGAACCCATTCATAATTTTGAAAACCGAGCGAGCATCTTCCTCGGATATGAAGTGCCCCAATTAGAGCCATCCCGGTTCTGTCAGCGTTGGCGACATGTGATCCCGTTGGCGACATGTGATCCCGGTGGTGCAGGCCGGCCGCCGCGACACGCATCAGTTAGTCAGAATGCATTGGTCCGTCTCTGACACAGACGGCCACCGACGTCGGGACTTCTGACGACGCCGTCACAGATTGCACGCCCATTACTGCACAAACTATTTCGACGTGGTGCCAGCACAAAAAAAAACAGGGGATTTGTCGGCTCAGTGCTATGCCGTTGTGATAATCTACAATGGCCACCTGTCTTCTGTCTGATAACCTGCCCTGGTTGCCGCCGGCCCCCGTCTGATAACCTGCCCTGGTTGCCGCTGGCCCCCGTCTGATAACCTGCCCTGGTTGCCGCTGGCCCCCGTCTGATAACCTGCCCTGGTTGCCGCCGGCCCCTGTCTGATAACCTGCCCTGGTTGCCGCCGGCCCCTGTCTGATAACCTGCCCTGGTTGCCGCCGGCCCCTGTCTGATAACCTGCCCTGGTTGCCGCCGGCCCCTGTCTGATAACCTGCCCTGGTTGCCGCCGGCCCCTGTCTGATAACCTGCCCTGGTTGCCGCCGGCCCCCGTCTGATAACCTGCCCTGGTTGCCGCTGGCCCCCGTCTGATAACCTGCCCTGGTTGCCGCTGGCCCCCGTCTGATAACCTGCCCTGGTTGCCGCTGGCCCCCGTCTGATAACCTGCCCTGGTTGCCGCTGGCCCCCGTCTGATAACCTGCCCTGGTTGCCGCCGGCCCCTGTCTGATAACCTGCCCTGGTTGCCGCCGGCCCCTGTCTGATAACCTGCCCTGGTTGCCGCCGGCCCCTGTCTGATAACCTGCCCTGGTTGCCGCTCGCCCCCGTCTGATAACCTGCCCTGGTTGCCGCTGGCCCCCGTCTGATAACCTGCCCTGGTTGCCGCCGGCCCCTGTCTGATAACCTGCCCTGGTTGCCGCCGGCCCCTGTCTGATAACCTGCCCTGGTTGCCGCCGGCCCCTGTCTGATAACCTGCCCTGGTTGCCGCCGGCCCCTGTCTGATAACCTGCCCTGGTTGCCGCCGGCCCCTGTCTGATAACCTGCCCTGGTTGCCGCCGGCCCCTGTCTGATAACCTGCCCTGGTTGCCGCCGGCCCCTGTCTGATAACCTGCCCTGGTTGCCGCCGGCCCCTGTCTGATAACCTGCCCTGGTTGCCGCTGGCCCCCGTCTGATAACCTGCCCTGGTTGCCGCTGGCCCCCGTCTGATAACCTGCCCTGGTTGCCGCTGGCCCCCATCTGATAACCTGCCCTGGTTGCCGCTGGCCCCCGTCTGATAACCTGCCCTGGTTGCCGCCGGCCCCTGTCTGATAACCTGCCCTGGTTGCCGCCGGCCCCTGTCTGATAACCTGCCCTGGTTGCCGCCGGCCCCTGTCTGATAACCTGCCCTGGTTGCCGCTGGCCCCCGTCTGATAACCTGCCCTGGTTGCCGCTGGCCCCCGTCTGATAACCTGCCCTGGTTGCCGCTGGCCCCCGTCTGATAACCTGCCCTGGTTGCCGCTGGCCCCCGTCTGATAACCTGCCCTGGTTGCCGCCGGCCCCTGTCTGATAACCTGCCCTGGTTGCCGCCGGCCCCTGTCTGATAACCTGCCCTGGTTGCCGCTGGCCCCCGTCTGATAACCTGCCCTGGTTGCCGCTGGCCCCCGTCTGATAACCTGCCCTGGTTGCCGCTGGCCCCCGTCTGATAACCTGCCCTGGTTGCCGCTGGCCCCCGTCTGATAACCTGCCCTGGTTGCCGCTGGCCTCCGTCTGATAACCTGCCCTGGTTGCCGCTGGCCCCCGTCTGATAACCTGCCCTGGTTGCCGCTGGCCCCCGTCTGATAACCTGCCCTGGTTGCCGCTGGCCCCCGTCTGATCGCAGCCTGCAGGGGTTACCGCGAGGCCCTGTCTGATCGCAGCCTGCAGGGGTTACCGCGAGGCCCTGTCTGATTATAACCTGTCCGGATTACCGCTGACCCATGTCTGAGTATAACCTTTCAGGGATACCATTGGTCCCTGTCTGATCATAGCCTGCCGGGTTACCGCTGGTCCCTGTCTGATAACCTGCCGGGCTTACCGGTGGCCCTGTCTGATAACTTACTGGACTTAGCGCGGACTACAAATAGCAATGCAGTTCAGTCGATACCTCTGCAGCCCAGCTGGTGCCGGTCGTGTCAGCCGGCACCACAACAAGCCTGCCCCGTCACCAGCTGAGGTCACCAGCATAGGAACAAGAGGCACAAGGTAACAGGGCAGCATAGGGGAGCATATCGTAAGAGAGACGAGGGCAGGTATGGCTATCATTTCCGACATCCTGGCATAGGGCGTTCCGGCGGGTTCTAGGGCACTTTGAACCGATCTCGAGCGCCCAGATCTGGACCATCACTGGGTGTCACTCAGCTCAGCAGGGGATGAAGCGGCGAGGGTAGATGGTGATCACCATGGAGGCGAGCTATAATACTTACGATGTGATGTTGATTGACAGAAAGACGAAGGCGGAATACGGCCAACCAATCATGTCCGGCTGTTGCACATGCAGCGGGAAGCAGATGGCGTTGCTGCCGTAGAACGTGCTCTTCGTCTTCCAGTAGAACACTGCAAGGTGCAGGCGGTCAGTGGCCGACGTGCATCGATGCCGGAAGCTGCCGAGGCGGCGTCTGGCTCTACGGAGAGGCTGAGAAACCGAACATGAGCCAACTGCTTCTGGGAGAAGAGGACACTGATGCCTATTTACTGCGGCAACAGTGAAATTGGCCTTTTGTGCGGTAACTTTGTGCTATGTACTTACACGTAACTTGCTTAAGTTAAATATTATTCATAAGTGTACAATACCTACCATGGAACAGATAAATGCGAAATAGTACTTGCTCGTCTGTGCTGTGAGATATTCACCCAAATTGCTACACGCTGCACTGCACACAGCAAATCTATGTATACACTCGAACAAAATAGAACATGATAGCATAATACTAAATGGGTCTCATATGACCTCAATGCAAGTACATTGGCCAATGCAAACTCCATTGCGCTGTGGAGTATGTATGTCGCTAGACGCCATAAACATGGGTTGCCATCTGCATATGCAATTGGAAATGGAGGGAGGTGATGTTAAATGATTAACTTTCAATAGTTGGCCTAGTTTGATCCATAAATACAAAATACCATGCAAAAATAAACATCGCTTCGACTGCATAGAACATGTAGGCTCAGCATGAAGAGTGTCTTCCTGAGGGGGAACACAATTCAGGTTCCTAGGTTACAACAATTTAGCTCGAAGAGCTTGTATTAATGAATGTGACAATTGATCTCAACTGGGATCGCTACAGTCGCATAACTAGGTTCTTGATTATGCAGCGGATGCCTGCGAAATTGCAGTCACAAGACGAAATATATCTGGAGATTACAGTTGGAACCCAAAAAAATTGTGCAGCAAAATACTTCGCTTGTTGTGGATTGCTCTGATTTATGCAACTGACGTGTTAGATGGGCGCCCACCACATCGTCGGGACGGTCCATGTCCCAATAAGTAATCACCGTCAATATAGGTTTAGTTACATCATCCAACAAAGTGACTTTACCGAAATTCGCTTCAAATCGATCGAGGAGTGTGCTTGAATGAAAGTAAATATAATGTGGAGAGCTAGAGATCACACATGCCTTCCCTCAGCGGTGGACACTTCCGTGGTGGGTAGTGATGGGTGGTGGTGGGTAATGGTGGGTGGTGGTGGGTGGTGGGTAGTTCTTGGCACCCGGTCGGTGCTCTCTGTAATCCCGGGACAGCAGCCGAATTCAGGAATTTGGATTAAACTTCGCTTGGAGCAGCGCCAAGCTTTATTCGAACAAGTTCTGATTCGAGGGCGATTGTCTCCGACCATTTAACACCGGGTCGGTTGAGTGGCGCGTCACGCACGCCGACATTTCCAGCTTTCGGTCGTGGCAAGTGTATCCGACAGCGGCAGTGTATTTCCGTCGCCCAGAGACACTGCGCGACACCGGACGGCCGAGCTATCTTTTGCGAACAATCGGCGCCCATTTACCACTGGCCGAGCGGCGGCGCGGGCCGGCCGGAGGCCGCCGAGTGTGTCCGTCCGTGCCAGCCAGAGTGGCGCACCCGAGCCTCAATGGCCGCGCCCCAGAACTGCCGACGGCGCCACCCCGCGCCGATCGCTCTGCGGTTCCGAGAAACAAACCTGCTGTACACGCTCCGCTCCTTAAAGGCACTCCTCGGGCCGTTTCCGAAGGACCGCTTTAGGAAAATCTACAGTCAGAGAGGCGAAGTTGGTTCACGACTAGTTGGAACGGTGATAGGTCATTTGGGGTCGCCATAGGTCACTTAGAGTCGCCGATCCGTGCCGTCGGTTGATGACCGACGAGCCGGACCGCGAACAGATGACGTAGTGGCCAGTTTTCCGTCATGGGTCATTTTGCTTCCGGGGAAGATCGGCGCTCCCACAATGGAACACATTGATCTGGGCATAAAACTGAAGTTACGGCATGAAACATTTTGCGAATATCACCAGATCGCATCGTAAAATATGCACTGATTTTCTCTCTTGCGGTTGGAAAACGTTTCTTCTTATCAGATCCTAAACTCAGACGGTATTTTTAATCAAGTAAGGAGATGTTCCGGATTATAGCATGGTTAATTCTCGTAAAGTAGGCATCTGATTACTTTTTTGGTTCTCCTGACCTTATCATAGGAGGTACTTCACCAGATCGTACGCTAATATGTGTTTACTTCTTTTCTCTTACAATTAAATTCATTGCAGACAACTATCCGTACAATTCACCCGGTATTTTGAGCAAAAATACAGACTATTCACCCCATGTCATTGACCGGAGCATATGTTCCGGAGCTATTCAGGCTTGAACTTGCTTCACCTAGGCATAGGTATGGGCAGGTATGCATACATGACCTAACCTAACTTTCAAATTTTAGGACGTGAATCAGATACAGATATTTGCTTCAATGGTTCTGTTGGAAGATATATATATATATATTCATAATTTTCAGATAATTATCTAAGGAAAAGGCTCTATCTAATTGAGTTGACCTATCGTGACCTTTAGCGACCTTATCATGGCTGAAAATGAAGAAATATGATGTGATATGAGCTATAGGCCTTGCCAATGGCATTTTCCATCTGTCTCTAACATGCATAGTTTGGAAGTTGGTTTGCAAGCCCGATATTGACCTGACCGAACCTATCCTGTCTTAATCCTTTTTTCACTATGATTGATATAAATGCATTCACCTATGCTTATGCTTGCTTAACAATGTCGAAAAAAACACAAGCTCCGTCTTTTTAATCATTTTTTTTCGGGACTTACGTTCGGATCCCTATCTTAACCCAATACGACTTCTGGTGACCGCATTATTATCCCAAATGCAAACCTAATGTATGTCTCGTGATTCCCATGACGAGAGCTTTCAAACAATGCTCAGGATTTCATCCCAGCGCACGTAGATCGGAAGTTAGAGGGGGCTTTCAGGAGCCGGCCCGACAAAGGTGGATCTGCCCGCCGGCACGACCAGGGTCAACCTTGCTTTAGAGCTACGGTTGAGTAGAACTACCGACAGCAGAGGATAATTGCCATCTCTGATGATGCTTAAAATGCGCACTTGCAACGGTCTCAAAAGAGAAAGAAAACTCAGTGTCCTAGGTCACCACGATTAGCGCCGTTCAAGCGGACAGCCTGACCCGAACAGCATTGCTACCAGGGTAACGTTTTCGCGCCGGCGCGTGTGGCAATGGTAGCAGAGCACGCACGCCCAATGTGTTACCTGTCACTACGCTGGTATTGGCACAGCACAGGCGCTGGCAACCCCAGGGCGAAATCAGGTCAAGAGAACATCATGGTTAATTATTTCAGCATCAATCAATGTACGATCGACGGTGACGCAATGGCAATTTCTTAGCATTCTCAAGACCGAACCGACTTCCTATGATTAAGGCCCCTAACGCTATCGCGATGACTACACCCAGGCTTTCTCATCAATCAGAAATAATTAAATGCTTAACTGTTTTCCGAATAACGTCGGAATTGATATCATGTCCATATCGGAACCAAAGGATTACTATTATGCTTTGAAAAGTCTCAAATGAAGGTCTCGATGCACAACAGATGCGGGAATGACTTGTGCACCCCATCGCGCTTATCTGTTTCATTTCCTTTCGTCGCCAAGACATCGTTGAAAAACGTTTCCTCCGACGAAACCGGGTGTTTTTGTTCGACGCTGTCTCACGTGGCACGTGTTCCACCGGAAACTCTGCTCTTAGTCTCATTATCCAAATGACTGTCAAAATGTTCACGACCTTTTAATTGTGTTCTACCGGCAGTGACGGCCGAGACCTAGATAAATTATCTGATAAGAAATGCTCATTTCTTGCCACTTGATTTTGCCTGACTCAATGGAATACATTTGGTCGGGTCACGTGGCGTTCGTAACATCTACATCTTATATTTTGTACCACAATTTACAGCACCAGCTGGCCACACGGTAGTGCAATTTCAACCTTTCGGTGTCGGTTGGTTTGCTTCCTAAAGTCTATGCTCTTCACCAGCCTGATCCCCAGCCTTCGTGTATCGTTTGCATCCTCGTTTGCACTCAACACCGGACATTTGCACGTGCCACGTGATGTCGGCGCTTGGAACGTAAGCCATTCCTTCGCCACCTGCTGCCACCTGTTGCAGCTGAGACAGAGAGAGAGATGAGACAGCAGAGAAGTAGTCTCTCTCATCGGGCACGGTTTGGCCACACAGGTGGTCAAACCGTGGCCATTTCCATACTTGATGACGTCGGACCCTGTTCTATTATATTACACTCCTGCTATTTCGTCGCTGTGGAGGAAAACACGCGGCGTGTCGGAATGGCCTGGGCATGGTCGGTTCCCAGTGCAAGCAGCCCGGTCAGTGAAGCTGAATGTTCAGCCAACTGTAGCTGATTGGCTACATCTCTGGAACAGACGGAGTCGCTTCCGCGCGAGTTGGATGGTATATAGTCATAAAGTCATGAAGTGTTTATACTTAATAAGAGCCACAGGGGCCAATCCAGTTAAGTCTGTAAATGGAAGATACCATAAGCCCAGTAAAAAGACCCACCCCAACCATAACCACATCGTAAAGAAACCATCCACGAACATCCCACACACCTATCAATGCATATCTATCCTAGTTATCCAACCCTACTCCCTTGATCCCTCTTAACACATGTGGATTGTGTAAAAAAGGTTTACAACACCCCTATCTGATGGGGCAAACCTCTTCTTCTGGCACGTTGATAGACTAGGGTACCTCAGCGTTTGCGATATTTAAAACCCCGGTTATAAATTCAATGGTTCGAATCCTTCATCTCCGTGCTCTGATCTCACATCTCTTGACACGCACTTCCAAAGTCAGCACTTCTATATTGTGCGAATTAGTCAACAGACAAATGCAACGAAGATCAGACATTAATGCGCAGCGTGATATAGCGTTAACAATGTAGCTTCATTTTTGACATAGGTGCAACTATTTCTATCAGAGAATTACATCTCAACAGACGCAGCGACTCTCAGGCAGAGTCCGACGTACCTCTGTACCGAAGGTGTGGGACAGGGCTGGCCAGCCATCGGCCAGCCTGTCCCACCGAGCTCCAACACAACCGCGCGTCTCGACGGCCAGTTCCCTTCTGTCTCGCGGTACCGTCGCTAGATACTCGCAGACAACGACACGTCACTGTTCACGTGACTTAGTCCACGTCACAACTGCGCCGCATGGCCAGGACGTCGGCCCCGAGTCGAGAACAATAGCAGACTATTGCAGGCGGGCGCGACATCTCTCTGAGATATCAGAGACAGACATGTCAGAGACACCTCTGATCTCAGCACGACGGTCCCTCCGTGGGGAACGGTGCTGTCTCAACACTTTCGTCCAGGCCCGCGTCGGCCTGACGTCGCACACGTGAGCTGTCAGCATTTCACCGGACGCTGGTGAACCATAACAGCGTCTGACTGGCAGAGGCGCGGTACTGCAGCCTCTGGTCTGGCGACACGGCGCCTGACACACTAGCGACACTCGGTCACATCACCGCATGACAGCTGGCATAGACATCATAGACACGCCTGTCCATATGGTTCCCATAATACAATCACTTGTCCTACATCACCCACTGACGTCACGTCACTTCACATGGCATTCACCATCTGACGACGGCGGTGGGGCGCGCGCCGGGGTACTGGGGTGCAGCGGTGGCGGGCGAGCACGACGGTCGGATATGGGAAGGGGTTCGAGGTCACATCTGCGGTGGCCGGGGCGGTGGGGTGTCAGCCGGAAGGAGGGAGGGGGTCAGGGCAATGTCCACTGACCGGCTCTCGGTCGGGCAGTGGCTTGCTTACGTCGGCATCAGACAGGCGGACGCCAGGTATCCGGAAACTTGTCGCGCCAGGAACGGTAGGGGTAGGGGGCTGAATTGCTGGATTTAGATGCCCCCAAAACTAACTTTGTTACAATTGAATGCCATACCAATAATTTTCAAACTGCATCCATGCCTTCTCAAACGGGTCTGTTCTGTGCACACTTATTTAGCATACATTTTACCCCATCCATCACTAATTAGAACCCCAAAACAAGATTTTCCTGTCTAAAAATTTGTCCGCCCTACTTTTAAATACATTCAATGAGAAACTCCCCACAATATCAGCAGGCAGCCTATTCCACTGATCAACAACCCTTTGACTGAAGACCTGCTGTCGCTTAAATGTCCTACACTGTTACCGCGTCAGCTGTACACCTCACGTGTTCAGACACTCACGTGTTCCACTCTTCAGACACCACTCCGCGCCAAATCCCGCAAACAACAACCTGTCGGTAGCCGGCGGGCGGCCGGCGGGAGCATGCGCAAATGCCCCGGAATCCAGGCGTTGCGCAATATCAGGGCCGGTTCCACTCCCCCCGCCAGCCAACGCCGTTATCACAAACACACACACACATACACTCCATATACAAGAGACACACGTCGGGTGGCTATTTAAACACATCACCACGCATCGGTAACATAGTCTTTCAGCCACTGCGGAGGTCGTCGATTCCGCGCAGATCTGCGAAGTGGCGGACTACCGTCCGCTGGCTTCGGGTCCTCCGTTTCCGTTGTCAGTTGAAACCCTACTCGTCGCGGTGCCTGCGGTGACCTACGAATGACGGTTTTCAACGCTGGCGACGTCTGCGTTGCCCTCTCCCCGGTTTGCGGTGACTGCCGACAAGAGCGCAGCGATGGCGTCGTCTGCTGCGACGCCTCACGTCGCACAGCCCGATGCGGCTGATCAGGCAACGGCGCAAACCGCTGCGGCGCGCACAGTTTCCCGGAAGCAGCTTGTTCGCTCCCTGTATCGCCGGCTGGCCAGTCGAATAGGTTACGCACGTGCTGAGATGCACGCTGCAGGTACGTTGGCGCGCTCTTCCATTTTCTCAGCTGCGTATGGTGGGCGCGTATTACGCGGCCATCCCCATTCTTAACTTCGTACGTCACCCCATCATCGTTCACCCGTGTCACCGTCAACGGCGCTCCGTTGACGGTGCAGCACCGTTGTAGCGGCGCTCAAACTTGTTAGCCAGCGAGCTGTCCGAGCGTACTATCGTCTTTTTACTTGGTCACCAGCGCGAAATGGTGCGAAGCTTGGATGCCCCATGCGCCACTCACGCTGGGTCGCTACTGGGACGCACGGGACGTCGCTTGTCTTGTGCACACGGCCCAGCAGGTACTCTGCGGGTGACACACCCAGCTCTGCATGTACGGACGTGTTGTACGCCGAAAGAGCACGAGGCAGGCGCAGGTTCCAGTTGCCCGGCGCACCATCCAGCATACGCAGGGACTGGCCAAGCGTGCGGTTCAAACGCTCCACCGCGCCATGACCCTGGGCGCGCAGCGGCGTGGAGCGAACGTGGTCGATGCTCCATCGCTGCAACATTGCCTCGAACTCGGATCCGCAGAACTCACCGCCGTTATCAGTTAGACAGCGGACCGCCGGTCGCGGCAGAACGGGAATCACGCGCTGCTCGAACGCCATAGCGACGGCTGGCGATGACTTTGATCGAATCGGTACAGCGATGCCACACTTGGAGGCGTGGTCGACCACGACCAAACAGCCGATATGTCCACGTCCAGTGCGAGGGAACAGAACCAGATCCGCAACCATCAGCACGAATGGCGCGCTCGCCTCGATTCGCAGTGTCAGTGGCTGGTTTATCTGCGCAGACGGCTTGAACAGCTGGCACTTAGTGCATGTACCGACTATGTCGGCTACGATGTTGCTCGCACCCGGACAAAAACTTGCCGGCCGACCAAGTCGACAAGCTTGTCACGGCCGGCGTGCGCGGTTTCGGCGTGCATAATTCCGACCAGCCCAACAAGCCATTCGCGGGAAACCACAGGCACACAGCCGTGCTCCGTGTGTTGATACGTCACCAATTCATCTGTCACGCCGATCCGCCTCGGAAGCAACTGAGTTGTGCTGGAAGACCCATCTATTCGTTCGTCGCCGAATGTGGTGTGCCAACGATCTGATCACGCGGTTGCATCGCTGATGTTCACGCACAGTCGCATTGTCCGGCACGCGGTGTATTTGTGCGAGTCCTATCAAGTTGTCTGGTACCTGCCGCTCCTCGAGTAAGGGGACAACACAGTCCCCGCGGGTTACCTCGCGCCGTCTCAAATCGATGATTGCACCAGCTGCCCGCAGGAAGTTCGCGCCGAGCAGCAAGCAGTGACCAAACGAATCACTCCGGTCAATCACTAGTGGCACACGGAGCGGCGTCATTCCGGGCGCCAGCACAATGTCGGCCTCGACGTACTCGGCGCCGAACGTTGACCCAGCGACACCTCGTAGCAAAATATTGTTGCAACGAATGTCCGCATCTGTGATTAGCATGCGCCTCAGTGAGTCGGCGCTACACAAACTAACGGCTGCGCCACTATCTAGTAACGCGCAGACCACCCTGCCATTACAAGTTGCGGCTATCGAGCAGCGTGAGCCATGCATATGCTCACAGCTGGGATTTGCAAACTCTCGTTTGTCGTCGTCGCTCAGTGTGTCTCGCTCGTGTGGCAGCGGCGCACGCAAAGCCGTGTTTACGCGTGCGCGTTCCTCATCCACGATATACGCTGCCAGCGCTGGGTTCTGTTGATCGAGCGAGCCGCGCTCTGCGAGCAAATTGAAATGGATACCGGCCAGACAGTGTAGATGAATTTTTCCATGCTTATTGTGGTGCACGCTGCAGAATGTCATGGGATTGTCAGGCCCGAAGTGTACAAGTATCCTCACGTCATACAGGCGTGCGAATACGGCAAGTAACTCTATGGCCAGCGGCTGCCCGGGAAGGCGCATCAGACGCAGCGCCTGACGCACGAGCCGATCGAGTTTCAGTCCATATCTCCCTGGCGAACGGAGCATCGTCGATCAGCTTAACGCGGAGCTCGTGGTTGGCATCCGGCTGGTGTGCATTGAGTCGCATCCACTGGCACAGACACTCAACCAGGCTGTCTCCTCCCCCTCCGACCGGTACCGGAGGATGAGGCCAGCCGGGAGGCCCGGTTTGGTTGAGCGCTCGAGCTCAGATGGCACTCCCTGCGGTACATGTTCACGCGACAACATGTCAGCGGCTGTGTTCAAACGGCCCGGTTCGTGACGGATCTCCATATCGTACTCCGCCAATTCCTCCACGGTCCGCGCGACCCGGTGGTTGACCAAGCGCAACGAGTGCAGATGCACGAGCGCCTGATGGTCTGTGTAAGCTATAAATCGGACGCCAGCCAGGAATGCGTGAAACGTCTTCACACCCCAGCGCAGCGCCGCGAGTTCACGACCTGTCGCTGAGTAGCCGCGCTGAGCGTTGGTGAACGACGTCGAGGCAAATGCAATGTACCTGTCCCGACCATTCTGGTGTTGTGAAAGGCAAGCGCCGGCGCCGTATGCCGACGCATCGACCCAGAGGCAAAGCGGCTGGGCGGACTCGCTGTAGTCGGGGAAAGCGAGCGTGATGTCACGTTCAATTTCTCTCTTCAGCCGGTCGAACGAGCTGATCATTTCTGGTGTCCAGTCGAGAACGGTGGAGCAGGACTGACCGGTCAGCTCAGCCAGCGGCCGTGCGATATCGGAGCAGCTGCGTACGAACTTCCGCTGGAAGTTCACCGGTCCGAGAAACTGACGAAGCTGCTGAACGGTGCTCGGTCGTTGAAAGGACCGCACCTTATCGACGTATTCCGGCGCCTTGCGCAGGTCCTCAGACGATAGCTGATGCCCGAGAAACTTGACCTCGGGTGTGAACCACGCACACTTCGCCGTGTTAAGCCTGATGCCCTGCGCCTCCAGCGCCGACAGAACACCGTCCACGAGCAGTAAATAATCTTCAAATGACGTCTTCATCAGAAGCAGGTCGTCCAGATACACAACGAGCTGCCGGCGCGAGAAGCTGGATAGGACGGCTTGGTTATTGGTTATTGGTGTTACGACACGTCGACCGTTGAGTCATGTAGCGTCGCCAATCTCTCACGCCGATTGGTCGCGGGCGGGGCGAAGAGTAGCGACAGGTGAGACTCGAACCCACAACCTTTCGATTGTGAGACGAGCATCTTGGCCCTAGACCACTCTTCCCCTGGATAGGACGGCTTGCATCTCACGCTGGAAGACAAACGGAGCATTCTTTAGACCGAAGCTGAGGCGGCGGAAGCGGTAGTGCGCGCGCGGCGTGCTGAACGCCGTGCAATCGCGCGACCCCTCAGCAATCGGCAGCTGATAGTAGGCCTTCTCAACATCCAGCGCGCTGAACCAGCTCATATGACGCGCGCTGTACACGGAATCAGCGACATCGGCCATAGGAAAACGCTCAGTCACCGTCCGCTGGTTGAGACGACGGTAATCTACGCAGAGACGGAGAGACCCGTCACGCTTGCGAATTGGGACTATTGGCGCATTCCACGCCGAGTTGCAGCATTCGATTATCCCAAGGCGTTCGAGCTCGAGGCACTGCCGCTCGACTTCTTCAGAAATCGGTGGGGACATGCGACGCGGCCGAATGTATATTGGTGTGTCGTCCGTCAGCTCGATTATGTGCGCCGTCAGCGCGGTTCGAAGCGTGTCCGCGTCGGTGCGGGCAAACACCGCCGCGTGCCGGTCAAACACGGCCCGCACGGCGCCACGCTGTTCTGGCGTCAGGCCCGATATCTCTGCTGCGGATGGTGTGGAGCACATCTGCTTCTGTTCGTTGGCAGAGGACGCGGCGAGCACGTCTACTTGCAAGTCGCAATCCAGCCCGCCGTCAGCTGCCGTGTGCAGTTCGCCGATCGTCGCCCCTTTTCGGATTGTGAAAGGCACATGGGCACGGTTGCACACGAGCACGTGCGGCGCGGTCGGGTCGAGGATCCCGTCCATGGGCTGCAAGCAGGGCACACTCGGGGCGCAGCCAGTGAAGACTAACTGGCGCGGTGCTGCACAACACAACTCACATGCCCGTTGCGAAGCGAACGCGCAGGGCAACGCAACCGAATCCCCCCGGTGCGACAGTGACGTCGCGTGAGATCAAGACGTAGCCCGTGCCATTCCATCGTGTCGCAGCCAATGATTATGTCAGCCGCTGCAAGTTTCGTATCAAACACCGTGCGGTTCGTGAGTTTAAGCTTCACGCCATGTAAATCCACCATGACGTCTGCACAACCAATTGGGCACAACACGTGGCCACCGACCGCACGAACGACCTCCGAGCACGGCCGAATCGCACTTTCGTCAATCAAGAACCTCGCGATCATTGAGCGTCCGGAACCAGTATCCAGGACGCCGGATGCACGCCGGGCACCGACGCTTACTGTCGCGCGTAGAATCGGTTCCGGTCGAACAGAAGATGCGAAAACGTATTCAGTGCGCAGAACTTCCGGCGACGACGATAAACCTCCATCGGTACACGACGAGTCATCATCGGGCACCGTCGTGGACAATATCCGTTGACTGGCAGGGCTTGAATCGGTCGCAGCAGCTGGCCCAATCTCGGCCGTGCGACCAATCAGTTTCCCGACCGACTGGGCACGCGGCCGCGTCCCCTGCGGCGGTGGCGTCTCGAATTGCCGTACCGTTCCACAGCTGTGGCTGAGTCGGACCAGTCGGACATCTCACATTCCGTCTCAGCAACCGGGCGCGGCGTTCTCGCGCAGCGGCGGACCGAACGGACAGATTCGTCACCGCCACCGGAAGCACATCGTGAAGAAACGGCGCGACAGTCGCGCGCGAAGTGCCCAGGCGCACCGCATGCAAAACAAAGGTCATTGGCACGCCGGCACTCGCGCTCAGTGTGACCTTGATGTCGGCAAAACGCGCAGCGCGCACGCGATGTTTCAGAACAGCGCTCTCTGCCAGGCGAGTGTCTCTGTATGCCGCCCGGTCCACGGCGAGAGCGGTCCGCGTGGTGTCGCGCACGCACAACCACGCGCGTGTCGTCGCAGCGATGTGATTGATAAGATTCGCTGTCGGACACGCCCGAGGAAGACCCGCGATCGCGATGCGCGGTACGCGGGGTCACGGAGGCTGAGCGTGATGACGTCACCCGGCGGTGACGAAAGCCGTGTGGCCGTCGTGCCTCTGCCCGGCCGGCGCCAGGCCTAGGCGATGTACGCGTGCACAAAGTATCGTGCACGTAGTCTGCATCACTGTCGAGCCGCTCGTACTCGAGGTATGACACCAGCCCGTCCCAGGTAAGCATGGTGTCGTGGTTGACCAGGGCGTAACGCAGCTGCCGGCGCAAGAAATCGGCGGCGCGTGTCGGCAATGATGCTAGCAGTTTCCGTCGCAAATCGTTGCTCACCTGTTTATCAGCCGTCGAGTAAGCGTCTTCGAACAGGGCACCGAGCCTAAATGCATACACCGCTAACGATTCTCCAGATCAGCGCGCAACACTGTGATATGATTCCTGCGCCGGCTCCTCGCATGTACTCCGGCGCGACGACCACTCCATCACCCTGCGTCGTATGACGGGATAAGAGCTGCGGACACCACTGGCATCAAAGATGTCGAGAACACGACCAGAAAACTGAGAACGCAGCAAAGGTGGCGCGTCATCCATGGTGCCGCGATATTCCACCAGACAGTGCCCTTCAGACCGATCGAAAAATTCAGTCATCGTCTCTGCCGCGTCTTCATTGTAAGGCAACGGCTGGTGCGAGCGCGGCGCGTGGCACGGGGCAGTGCTAGCACTCAGGGGTGGCCGGGCAGCATTGGCGTCGGTAGCTGGTACGGCCACAGCAGCCTCGATACGCCCGTGCACTGTTTGGGCACGCAGCGGACTGGCAGCCGCGCTGGATGATAGAGCGTGCTGCAGCTCAGCAATTTCACTTTGCTGACGCTCGGCCCGTTCCTGTTGAGCACGCATGTGTGTCTGCATCTCTTGCATGAACGCGGCCATATCAGCAGGCGGCGGGGTCACAACTCCAGCCGACCGCCGCTGCGGCTCACCGACAGGCACCGAGTCCGAATTAGACATTTTGTCACACACGGACGCGGTAAGTCGATGTCTCGCTGCCGTAGGGACGCAGCGGACGAGCCCCCAGTGTTACCGCGTCAGCTGTACATTTCACGTGTATTCCACTGTTCAGACACCACTCCACGCACCCGTCCCGCACTAAATCCCGCAAACAACAACTTCTCGGTAGCCGGCGGGCGTGAGCATGCGCAAATGCCCCGGAATCCAGGCGTTGCGCAATATCAGGGCCGGCTACAACACCTCAACTTGTCTAACCTTAATTGATGACCCCTATGCGGTACTCTAAACCGAAGAGCATCATTCAAATTGACCTGATCTAGCCCCTTAACAATTTTGTACATTTCAATCATGTCCCCCCTTAATCTCCTATGCTTGAGTCAGTACATATCTAATGCCGTAAACCCTTCTCCATACTCTAAGCTACCTATTCCACTGATGAGTGGAATGGCTCTGCGCTGCACTCTTTCTAACATATCTATCTTTTTCTATCTTGTTCTAGGCAGGGGCTCCGTGTTTGTACAG
Organism: Ashinkailepas kermadecensis; assembly: GCA_034440615.1. Taxonomy (NCBI): domain Eukaryota; kingdom Metazoa; phylum Arthropoda; class Thecostraca; family Neolepadidae; genus Ashinkailepas; species Ashinkailepas kermadecensis. The sequence continues at coordinate 88,084 of JAOTOM010002387.1, forward strand.
AATATTCCAAGTGGGGTCGCATATATGCTAAGTACAGTTTTTCATGACTTCCTTGTTCTTATATTTCACTTCTATTAATGAGTCCCAGCATTCTGAGTGCCCTGTTCCTAGTCGAGATACGTTGTTTTTCTGCTTTAAGATCTTTTGAAACCAACACACCTAAGTCTCTTTCCTCTTCAATAACATCCAGTTCCCTCCCTCCCATTGTATAACTGAAAGTCTCACCTCAAGACCCCAGATGCATAACCTTACACTTATCATAGTTAAAAGACATCTGCCATTGATCAGATTTTAGGTCCTCCATGTCTAGTTGAATATTACTAGATTGATCACTACTGTTAGCCACTCCTACCAGCTTGACGTCATCAGCAAATTTGAACACTATTCCTCAGCCCTACCTCAATGTATCGCAAAGTATCATTTTCATTCCAGCCAATATAGAGCTGAAATAGGCAAAACCTGGCAGCCGCTTGTCCTTGGCTCTATGTCATTGGCTCCACATGTGAAACATTGGACAGTATGTGCCTTCGCTGGTTTGGGTCACTTTCTGCGGGTCGATATTGGCCACGCATTGTTATTTTCAGAGCTTATAAGTTTTGCTTTGGAGGTACATGTATGCTGCGCGGAGTTGAGCGAAGCCCTTAAATTAGTTATGCTGTAATGTTTCAAGTGATCCTAAGTGAAAGTTCCCGAAAATTCAATGCTTCTGTGATTCCAGAGAAGCACTGAAACCAACTGGATCTTGGCGATATATTTCCTTCGGTTGGAAGTGGAGGCTACGGAAATCGTATTACATTTTGGTAACTTGACGGCACTGGCGGATCCAGGGGGGGGGGGGGCATTCCGGCCATGCCCCCCCAAGCGCTTCAAAGGGCCCCCCCCAAAAAAAACAATAAAAGTAAACGAAATTAAAATGCAATAACCTTTGCTGAGGTTAAAAAATAGCTTTCCGGGTGAAATAATCTCCAATTTTAAAGGTATTTTGTTATGATTGTTTGGAAGCCCAATATGGTAGCATAGTAGATTCTGACACATCGAGGGTTCTATGCTGTTGAAGTTCTGCTTACAGCAAGAGATGACGAAATCAGCAGTTTCATTATTCCTTCGTCAGATAGGTTCATGAAGTTTGTTTAGCCAGTAACGGGCAAGCCAGTTTGTTTAGCCAGTAACGGGCAATCTGGACCCAGTGAGCCAGATTTCGAAAGCGGAATTTGAACAGGATGTTTTGTGCGAGTGACCAGTTGAGCCCAGTTGAGCAGCATGTTTCGTATGTTGGTGTTGGAGTTGCTAAAATGAAGAGACAGGCTACATTCACTAGCGGATCCAGGGAGGGGCCATTCCGGCCATGGCCCCCCCGAAGCGCTTAAAGGAGGGGGGGCATAGTGTCTTTTGCCCCCCCCCCCGAAACCAACAGAAGTAAACTGAATGAAAATGCAGTAACCTTTGCCGAGGTGAAAAAATATCGTCTGGATGAAAGAATCTCCAATTTTAAAGGTATTTTTTATATAATTGTTTGGAAGCCAATATGGTAGCATAGTACATTCTGGCACACATCGAGGGTTCTATGCTGCTCAAGTTCTGCTTACAGCAAGAGTTGACAAAATCGGATCTGCCAGTGTGTACACGTGCACGAACATTGACGTGGTACAAGACGTTGAACGTGAACGTGAACGTTTTGGTAAACAAGAACGAAAATCCCGTAACTTAGAAGCGGTGGAGGTAGGCTGGGGCCCCTACACAGGAAATTATGTTGTCATTAATTATTATTGTAAAAAATTGGTCCATTTGACAAATAGTGGTAGAAATCCGATGTTTTTAACTAAAAATAGTGGGAGAATGGGCACCCTCCAAATCCCTTCGACCCCTCCTCTGATGTAATTCCTAAGTACGCCACTGGGGGGAGGGGAAGGGGGGGGGGGCTGACGCCGAAAACCGAAAGTTGGCCCCCCCAAACCGGTGGGCTAGATCCGCCAGTGCTTGACGGGTGAGCTCAGATTGTATGCAACTTTTAATTATGCAAGGAAGTTCAACATGTAAAAGATGCTTGAAATTGAAAACGAACGAAACCATGGACAATTCAGACAACTTGGGGCATATACTGACACGATAAAGTGAAGCGAAATGCACATTGCGTCATTTCGAATTAAGTCAAGCTAATATGGTGATGTACACTGTACATCTCTCGTGTGGTATTACAGGACAAAATGTAGGGTGGCGGAAAGTCGCATCGCAAAAAATATATTGTAATGCATGATCTACATACAAATCACGTGCAGCACAAAATATTGCACACCAAAATATCGTAAGTAAAAGATGGTAGAAAAAGTTCGTACGCAAACGATCGCGCGTGGTACAGATCGCAAAGTAAAAGATCGTACGAAAAGGATCGCACGAGCAAAATATTGTAGGCCTGTAGGTACTCTTATTACAGGAAGACTTGCAAGTATCAGACGACTTCCTAATGCTTCCAAAAGCGTGAAAAAAACAGCACAAGCTTGTGTGTGTGCCGCATTCAAGAACAAGGAGCACCCGAACACGAGATCCATACATTAATTACTCCCTCGGTACTTGAAGAGAAACTCAGTGCCAACAGTTGCATCCCATTACTAAACTCTTCGCAGGATAGCACTGTAACGTAGCCTCCGTGGTGCCCACAACGACAGCGCCCGGGCCTAGACTGGCCCTGCTGCCGCTGCTACTGATAGTGCCGGCGCACGTCTGGCGTTAATAAGGTGGACACGAAGCTACTTAGAGGCAAAACGGATCACATTTATCCACGTTAGCCCTAATAATCACGAGCCCCACGTGTAATCCCTCACCCCCGACCATGGCTTCAGCCCGCACGCAAGCGGCATTACCACGAATCCTCGTGGTAATAAAGTACCCGGCACGTGGGACGGGGGAGAGAGGGATGATGCACCCAATACCCGCCACGTGGTACGGTGGAGGGAGGGATGATGCACCCAATACCCGCCACGTGGTACGGTGGAGGGAGGGATGATGCACCCAATACCCGGCACGTGGGACGGTGGAGGGAGGGATGATGCACCCAATACCCGGCACGTGGGACGGGGGAGAGAGGGATGATGCACCCAATACCCGGCACGTGGGACGGGGGAGAGAGGGATGATGCACCCAATACCCGGCACGTGGGACGGGGGAGAGAGGGATGATGCACCCAATACCCGCCACGTGGTACGGTGGAGGGAGGGATGATGCACCCAATACCCGGCACGTGGGACGGTGGAGGGAGGGATGATGCACCCAATACCCGGCACGTGGGACGGGGGAGAGAGGGATGATGCCCCCAATACCCGGTACGTGGGACGGTGGAGGGAGGGATGATGCACCCAATACCCGGTACGTGGGACGGTGGAGGGAGGGATGATGCACCCAATACCCGGCACGTGGGACGGTGGAGGGAGGGATGATGCACCCAATACCCGGCACGTGGGACGGCGAAGGGAGCACCAAATATCGGTGCGTGTGCAGGTACTGCTCACTTACCCGGTATGAGCGCTATGATGAGCCCGCTGGCCCAGATGACGGACATGCAGACCAGCACGCCGCTCGAGTGGCGACTGCTGACCCGCTGTCGCACCATTGGGTACACGATGGCCAGGAACCGATCCAACGACATGTACGTCATTATCAGCACGGCCACCTGGCGGCAGGGGTGTGACGTCATTATCAGCACCGACACCTGGCGGCAGGGGTGTGACGTATTATCAGCACCGACACCTGGCGGTAGGGGTGTGACGTCATTATCAGCACCGACACCTGGCGGCAGGGGTGTGACGTATTATCAGCACCGCCACCTGGTGGCAAGGGTGTGACGTCATTATCAGCACCGCCACCTGGCGGCAGGGGTGTGATGTCATTATCAGCACCGCCACCTGGCGGCAGGGGTGTGACGTCATTATCAGCACGGCCACCTGGCGGCAGGGGTGTGACTTCATTATCAGCACGCCATCTGGCGGCAGGGGTGTGACGTATTATCAGCACCGCCACCTGGTGGCAAGGGTGTGACGTCATTATCAGCACCGCCACCTGGCGACAGGGGTGTGACGTCATTATCAGCACCGCCACCTGGCGACAGGGGTGTGACGTCATTATCAGCACGGCCACCTGGCGGCAGGGGTGTGACTTCATTATCAGCACGGCCACCTGGCGGCAGGGGTGTGACTTCATTATCAGCATGCCATCTGGCGGCAGGGGTGTGACGTCATTATCAGCACGCCATCTGGCGGCAGGGGTGTGACGTATTATCAGCACCGCCACCTGGTGGCAATGGTGTGACGTCATTATCAGCACGGCCACCTGGCGGCAGGGGTGTGACTTCATTATCAGCACGCCATCTGGCGGCAGGGGTGTGACGTCATTATCAGCACGGCCACCTGCAAGCAGAGTGTGACGTCATTATCAGCACCGCCACTGGCGGCAGGTGTTGTATTGCTATTATCAGTACCGCACTGCGTGTTTACATATGCCTATACACTGATGAGCTCGTAACTAACGTGTCAGACAAGTCTTGGTTAAACATATATGACGACATTCTGCCATCTAAGCACATGAAACCAATGGTATTATCAGTGCAATCCCAAATAATACGCCGAATTTTTCCACGCATGAACCGGATGTTCCTAATAATGCTATGGGTGTCGAATACCGACGAGCATGGATTTTGTTTTCGTGACGATGTGAATCGGTCAGAGCAGCACATCAGGTCGCTGGCCTCAGGAGGTCCTCAGGAGCCGCCGCCACTGGATAAGCCGGCGCACACTATTAAGCGGATCAAATAAACCCCGCTGCAGCAGCTGCCGCTGGGATGCACACGCTCGCAAATTGTCTTGCCAAACGCCGAGCCGATTTTCCAAGTTCGTGCGCCGCACCGGATATATCGATAGTTCGAGTCGCCGCACCGAGATATCTCGACAGTTATAATCGCCGCACAGGGATCTCTTGATAGTTCGAGTCGCCGCACCGAGGTATCTCGACAGCTCGATTCGCCGCACAGGCATATCTCGACAGTTGGAGTCGCCGCACTGGGATATCTGGACAGTTCGAGTCGCCGCACAGGGATATCTCGACAGTTCGAGTCGCCGCACAGGGATATCTCGACAACTCGAGTCGCCGCACCGGGATATATCGACAGTTCGAGTCGTCGCACAGGGATATCTCGACAGCTGGAGTCGAATTATGGACGGCAGTGAGGTGATGCCTTTATTGATTGGCTGCCGCGATATTCGCTGCTACAGCACACGACTGTTGGTTGATTATTGGTTTTACGACACGTCGACCGTTGAGTCATGTAGCGTCGCCAATCTCTCACGCCGATTGGTCGCGGGCGAAGAGTAGCGACAGGTGAGACTCGAACCCACAACCTTTCGATTGTGAGACGAGCATCTTACCCCTAGACCACTCGTCCCCCAGCACACGACTGTAAACAACACGATTGACATGAACAATGAGTTAGCATCTATTGGTTCATCAAAAATCCCTGGAGGGTGCAGAATTTGGTCGGCACCTCACGATAAACGTTCATGAATTATATGGATATGATATCTCGGAAGTGCGATAAACACCGACAAAAAGGCTAATTATCCGTGACCCACAGGCGTCATTCAAGTAAGAGATCAATAGGGCGCACTCTCACGATTTCCCTAAACGTGGTCACAAAGGTACTTCATGCATGCTCCACGGATATACATTCAAATATGGAACATATAGTGACCGTTCAATATATAGGCCAATAGGCCGAACTATCATGATTTTCCTAAAATGGTCACAGAGGTACTACATGATGCGCCAAACACAGCTGCACTAAGCCATACTGTGCTGCACATGCTAAACCATATTGTGCTACATATGCTAAGCCATGCTGTGCTAAATATGATAAGCCATATTGTGCTACAAATGCTAAGTCATAATGTGCTACAAATTATAAGCAATATTGTGTTGCATATCCTCAGCAAGGCCACGGATTTCAATGCGACGGCTTGCTGTGCATCATGCATAGCTGCGTCCGGTGCATCCAAAAGACCATTTTGGGGGAATATCGTAACATTCCGTCCTTTTAACCTCAGATAACCTTCGTACGTCCCATATTTGAGTGGGCTCCGTGCAGCATAGCTGTGTTCGGTGAATCCAGATGCACGTACCACTGACACCATTTTGGACGAAATCGTGATAGTTTTCCCTTTTGATGCTATTGTGTTTTGAGGTTATTTTGAATTGTTGAAAAAGTTCGAATTGAACCCTTATGGGCGTGATTAAGACAACGAGGCCACTCATTTCCTCTACAGATGTTCACTTTTTAGTTGGCGACGAATTACTGCATATCATCTTCACTGTATTCATCATAGCTTATTACTTGATGTACCTGGTGTTTCACACACGTGATGAAGACAAATGCAATGCTTATTGCAATCAATTCAACACTTTTGCACTTGGAAAACGCTTAGTTTCCGGCTTCATTCCACGTGTCCCCGCTCGGAGCACGCGCTACCTCCCATGCTCGGAACACGCGCTACCTCCCACGCTCGGAACACGCGCTACCTCCCACGCTCGGAACACGCGCTACCCGCGCGCTACCGCACGCGGCCGGAAATTTCGATAAAGGCTGGGAATTCTGCGCCATGCTGTTAACGCCAACTGCAGCGCTTACGATGCTGTTAAGAATCGATGGCGTCATAGCGGAGAAGTTTCTTTTGGGGAAATTCTGGTTGTCTAGGGCAGGTTAGGTTGCATTGCGGCTAATCACCTCTCTGGGTACACTTCAGTGTCGCTGAATGCGTCCACGAAGCGACGCGGCTAATCGGTGAGATTGCACACCGGAACTGCAATGCCGAGTGCAACTGGAGTGGGACAGAGGGGGCCGACGGCACAAGAACGGCTGGCAGATTCTTCGCTGCAAATGTCTCGGCCGGACCTCTGGTGTAAATGCTGGTTCTCGAGGAAGGCTCTGGCTATTGACAGCATAAAAACAATGTATTTAGATCATGACTGATCTATGCTTAACCAATGCGTACGAATAGCTTACTAAATTATTGTTGTACGAAACTATTAGCGTGTTGCGCAAAAAAGCAAAGCGGTGAATGTGATCAAATGCCAGAGTACATATATTTCGTCCTGCGACTGGCACACGAGTTACCCCGTCCCTGGTCCACCTGCGTCGAGCGACCATGTGTCGCTAGGGAAATTGGCGGACCAGCGCATCGCAATGACAGCCCAGGACAATTATCGTGATCTCTCTGTCCGCGGATAGCGTGAGCACGGCTGAGAGTCGAGTGTCTGCGAACGCAGGGGCTGACACATCAAAAACGTGCATGAACGTTTTCTATGCGATATTGGAAATATTCGGTCGGTCCACTGTCAACGTACAGCATTTTAGATGGAAAGTAACCTTTTAACTGGTTGCTCTTCCGATCATCGTCATGTGCTTCCGAAAATGGCTTGGATTGATCAATTTTGCACCACGACTTTTTATCGGTAGTCGCCTTACGCGTGGAGCTTTCAGCAGACCTTTGACGTGGTTGAAGTTAATATAGGTGGCTGCAGTGGTGCTACCTATCGGTAACGTTTGGTGGTGTTGCTGGTTACAGCAGTGCCACCTACCGGCTGACAGTGACTTTTGATGGTCGCTAGATGTTGGGTCGGATTTGTGTGGTGAGAAGTCAGATCGACAGCGCTGTAAGCTAGCGTGAAGGAAAGGCGAATCTCCGTTGTCAAGATGCAGATGAGGATGTGTCTTCATCGTCAAAACTTCGTGAAATTCAGCACTACAGCTATGGCTTTGCATGGAAAGAATCGACCTGAAATACCCTTTCGTCCATCGATCCAAAATTCGTGACGATACCAATACCCTTGACATACGTCGTTTCGAATGCACTTACACCTCAGATAGCGCTTCAACAGGTCACACCAATCCCTAAAGACGCCATAATATGTCGCTACGCTCCATAAGATCACACTGAAAACCCACATTGGACAACGTTCTCCTTTATCAGTGCCCATGTTCTTCCGCAATAGAACCGCCTTAAACATCCGCCACCAATAACGTCCCCATGTGCACTCATATCAGATGCGTTGCCGGGCGTACATCATCATCCATCGTGTGCTATCGTGGATCGTGCTACCAGCTATCGTGGACATATCTCGCAAGACCAGCCTGCCATCAACGCGACATCTTCACTTCCGACTTCTTGCTACTCTTCACCACCAACTTCTAGACCACTCTACACCTTCAACTCGTCTATAGGTTGGTCCAGAGCCCGCTGATCACTCCGCTGCTTTCTTACTGCTTGTTATTGCAGTTTTCCTATTTTTCATTTTCGTGGGGCGACACCCGTCGCTCTTTCCTCATTTCTTTTCTAGTGGGGTGACACCCGTCACCCCACCCGTTTTCGTCATCGTCGTATTTTCGCTCCCTTTGTTCTGCGTGTTTATTTAGATTTCGTTTGGTAGGGTGTTTTTCCCCGTGATGGGGAAAAAGAGGAAGAAAGGCACCGACCCCAGCTCGCCACAGGACTCTGATTCGGAATTTCCTCCGCTGACCACACCCGACGACCATCGCACGAACACGGACTTGGCCTCTGATGTTCCCTCACTGAATTCGACCATTGATGACCCGCGCCGGACAATTCCCCTTGATGACGCCATGGAAGCCCTTTGCACCTCGCCGAACCCTGCTCGTCCCAAGACCACGACCTCGCCTCGCAATCCAGACCAGACTATCACTCTTCACGCCGCTGACCCACGCTCGAACCAGACCACGCCCTCCCAACCTGAACCAATCCAGCCCATTGAACCCTACCTCGACAGTGCTGGCTCTTACATTGTAGTCAAGCCTGTCGAGGAATCCGTTTCCTTCCGCCGTATCAACGTTTTCTGGCCGACTAAACAACTCCTTGCCATCTGCTCCCTAGCCAATCCCGACATTGAAGCCCCTGCCAACGGAACCTTGGTCATTAAAACCCAATCCCGAGCCCAAACCCAAGCCCTCCTCCGCACCACCACATTTTGTGGAAAATCCATCACCATCACTCTCCATTCCAACCGCAACACCACCAAGGGCACCGTCTTCGCGCCGGAGCTCCGCTTCATGACTGAAGCGGATATCCAGACGGAGCTCAGGCCGGAGGGGGTGACCCACGTCCACCGCATTACCTCATTTAAAGACGGCCAGAAACGCGATACAAGCCTCCTTGTCCTTACCTTCAACTCTACAACTCTTCCTAAGACCCTCCTCGCCGGTTACATCCGATTCCAAGTCCGCGCATTTATTCCAAATCCTCTCCGCTGTTTTAATTGCCAGCGCTTCGGGCATGGCAGTAAGATGTGTCGCCAAACCGCCAGATGCCCTAAGTGCGGAGAACCACCACATCTAGATTCCACCTGCTCCAAGCCTGCCCACCGCCTCAGTTGTAACACTTCCGATTACCTCACTACTTCCAATCAATGCCCAGTTTGGCGCAAAGAGAAGGAAGTGTGCGCCGTCAAGGCCACGACCGGGGTGTCCTACCCCCAGGCCCGGCGGTCTGTCGAGGCCACCTCCCCCTCCACCAAAACGTACGCACAGGCGACCAGCATTGCTCCACCCACCCCTCGCGTCAACACCACTTCCACTTCGACACAAACCGACATAATTCCAGGTCTAGCTCATTTAAAAAACTTGCACCACTCACCACACCTACACAAACCACCCTGGCTCAAAACACAGACCATTCCGACCAAACAAACGCCAACAAATTCCGCAAGAGATTCCAGACCCCGCAGCCATTCGGCTGCCGGGGAAACGCGAGCCACTTCGGTGGCGCACCGACCGAACCCGGGGCGCCTGGTGCAAGCCGGCGACCACGTGACCCGACCGACTCCCAACCGGCGGGCGTCCCCTGCGGCAATGGCAGGCCGCCATGAGACGGCCGCCAAGGTCACCGACCAGCCGGCCGGCTCGGGTGCAGCCGTCCGACCTCAAACCACACGCCCGCCTGACCTCCACGCATGGATGAGGCACGCACCGAAAGGTGCACGCAAACAATAATATTTCTCCCAATGTCTGTATTTTTACAATGGAATTGCCGTAGTTTAATATCCAAATGGGCCGAAATGAAAGCTTTCTTTAGTATTCTCACACCTATTCTCATCGCACTTCAGGAAACCTGGTTCTTACCCACCGATACATATAATTTCAATCTTTCCAATTACTCACTGTACCGTCACGATGAGGTCCGTGGACCACATCGCAGTGGCGGTACAGCACTGTACATCAACAATGATTTTACACATACACAAATTACACTGAATTCACCTTTACAAGCCGTAGCTTGTACTTTGCGTTTGCATGGCAGGAATGTGGATGTATGTTCCATTTATATTCCACCACAAACAGATAACACAAACATTTTGATACAATTAGACAACCTCATAACACAATTCAAGAATCCTTTCATATTACTTGGCGATTTTAATGCCCATAGCCCAGCGTGGGATAGAACACGCACACTTACAGACACTCGTGGCCGCATCATTGAACAAATTTTAGACCGACATAATTTAGTATTACTGAACACCGGAGAACTAACCTTTTTTCACCTTGGACATGATACAGAAACAGCTATTAATTTATCAATATGCTCTCCGACTCTGGCCAATGATTATGATTGGACCATAGACACTGATATTCATGCCAGCGATCATTACCCCATTAAATTAACACCTACATTTTCAACTGCGGCAGATACGACACCCAGTTTTATCCCTCGCTGGAAAATTTGGAAGGCCGATTGGACAACTTTTCAGGAACTTTCATATATTCAATACAACCCCAACATTTCTCCAGTCGAAAACATCAACCAAGTTACCAAAACACTTCTCGAAGCAGCTTCCACCGCTATTCCCCTAACAAAACCTTTCACAAAAAGAACACCAGTCCCCTGGTGGTCGATAGAAGCTTCCTGAGCAATAGCCGCAAGAAAGAGAGCATTTAGCAAATATTTACGCCATCCCGACCAACAAAATTTAATCAGCCGTAATTATGAACGTGCGAAGACACGCCGCATCATTCGCGAAGCTCGTCGCCGTTCATGGTCACTATATTTACAACAACTCACCTCTCGAACACCTTTAAGCAAAATCTGGCAGTTAATCCGCCGATTATCAGGACGCACTCCATTCAAATCACTCCCGGCACTCAAAATTCAAAACACCACAATTACAGACCCACAAACAATAGTAAATACAATAGCGGACACCATGGCTCACAATAGCTCTGACAACAACTACAGACCGGAATTTCTACAAAATGCACAACACACATTTCACACCGATTTGCCACAATTCGATTCGGACAACACTGAAACATACAATATCCCGTTTCAAGTTTCAGAACTAGATACTGCAATTTCCTCAGCCGGTAATACTTCTGTAGGTCCCGACATTTTACATTATTCCTTTTTCAGTCATTTATCCAACGACACAAAACATTGCATCTTACAAACATTTAATGCATTATGGTCTGGCCATACTTCCCCGAATCCTGGAAGGAAGCCCTCATCATCCCCATTCCAAAACCCGGCAAAAACCACAGCAACCCCAACAATTTCCGACCCATCGCTCTCACCAGTTGTTTAGGAAAACTTTTAGAACGTATGATTGTAAAAAGACGGACCTGGTACTTAGAAACAAATCATCTGTGATCTCCAATTCAATGCGGTTTTCGTCATGGCCATAGTACAATAGATCATCTCATTCGATTAGAAACTGACATACGCCTTGGTTATAAAAACATGAACACACCATTGCAGTATTTTTAGACATTAGTAAAGCGTATGATATGGTATACAAACCGGCATTAATTTCCAAACTTCTTCACTTCGGCGTCAAAGGAAATTTAGCTCATTATTTGACAGGATTTTTGTCCGGTTCCCGTCATTTTCATCTACGGTGTAGGTCGGCGATTTCCGATCCACGTTTTCTACAGAACGGATTACCACAGGGGAGTTGTGTTTCACCAGTATTATTCAACATCATCATTAATGATCCGTGAATGGATCATTAATGATCCATTAATGCCCAGTCACTGTGGATATTTTCGATAACATGCCTGCCAATCTATCATACTCGCTGTTTGCGGATCATAGTGCGATTTGGTGCTCCGACAAAAATTATGAACATTGTTTAATTCGATTACAAAACGCACTTGACCGAGTACCCGAATGGTCCCTAAAATATGGCTTCCTTTTTTCGGCCCCAAAATCTGCAACAGTGATATTTAGCAAATCAACACCCTGCCCGAACCCAGACACACCGCTTCACCTCGGTAACAACAACATACCTTTTGTAAATTCACTTAAATTTCTAGGCATTATTTTTGATCGTAGGCTATCCATGTATCAACACATCAAACACGTTCAGACCAAATATTTTCACCGACTCAATTTATTTCGCTGTATTACTTCTTCCTCATTCGGAGCCGATCGTCATACGCTTTTACATCTCTACAATCCTTAGTTCTTCCCATCATAGAATATGGGTCGCTAATCTACGCCGGTGCCAGTACCTCCGCTTTGAAACTTTTGGACACCATACAAAATAAATTCATCCGTTTAGCACTCGGTGCCATGACCACGTCTCCCATTACTTCTTTACAGATCGAATCAGGAATTCCACCATTAGGTATCCGAAGAATTGAACAAACACTCAGATATGCCGCAAAAT
>JAOTOM010002388.1:0-100846 GCA_034440615.1 Ashinkailepas kermadecensis
ATATTCGCAATATGTCGCTGTAAGTGGCAATAAAATTGACGTCTGAAGGCAAGCTAACTTTCATAAATGCACTTCGCATTATATTTTATGGAGACAGAGTCTCATAAATTGTAACTATATTCTTCGCGCACACACTAGTGAGCATCCGGGCGCGCTTGTCACAGGCGCATGTTTCAGAGTTCTTGGTTGGTTATTGGTTTTACGACACGTCGACCGTTGAGTCATGTAGCGTCGCCAATCTCTCACGCCGATTGGTCGCGGTCGAAGAGTAGCGACAGGTGAGACTCGAACCCACAACCTTTCGATTGTGAGACGTGCATCTTACCCCCTAGACCACTCGTCCCCGTTTCCAGAGTTCTTGAGTGGCATCAGGAACCTACCTGTTTTCTTTCTTTACTGGAGGTCCCCCCGATGTCCGCATTAACATTGCGTCTGACGCCTGACGTCATATTCTGGATTTTGAGGACCCGGAGTGATTTAAATGGGATACGTCCAGACAATCGGCGGATTAATTGCCAGATTTTGCTTAAAGGAGTTTGAAAGGTGAGTTGTTGTAAATATGATGACCATGAACGCCGCCTAGCATTGCGAATGATGCGGCGGGTTGGGGCTCGTTCACGGTTTCGGTGAAGTAAATTGTGTGAATTAGAATGTCTGAGATATTTTCGAAATGCCCTTTTTCTAATTGCCATGGACTGTGCTACTTCCGGACACCACCATGGAACTGGAATTATTTTTGTAAAAGGTTTGGTGATCGGAATTGTAGTAGATGCTGCTTCAAAAAGTGTATTTGTAATTAAGTTGATGTTTTCGACAGGTGAAATGTTGGAGTTGTATTGAATTTGTGAAAGTTCCTGAAATGTTGTCCAATCAGCTTTCGGAATTTTCCAGCGTGGGATAAAACTGGGTGTGGTATCGGTCGCAGTTGAAAAAGTGGGTATCAATTGTATGGGGCAGTTATCACTGTCATGAATGTCCGTGTCTATGGTCCAATCGAAATCGTTGGCCAGTGTTGGAGAGCAAATTGTCAAATCTATTGCGGTTTCTGTGTTATGTCCGAGGTGAAAAAAGTTGGCTCTCCGGTGTTAAGTATTACTACATTATGTCGGTCTAAAATGTGTTGAACAATGCGTCCGCGAGTGTCTGTGTGTGTACATTTTTTATCTCACGCTGGGCTATGAGCGTTGAAATCGCCAAGTAAGATGAATGGTTTTTAAAATTTGCGATGAGGTTTTCTAATTGTGTCAAAATGTTTGTGTTGTCTGTAGATGGTGGAATGTATAATGAGCATGCATCTATATTTCGACCATGTAAACGTAATGTACAAGCTATGGCTTGTAAGGATGAATGAAGTGTAATTTGTGTATGTGTGTAATCATTGTTAATGTAATGTGCTGTACCGCCACTGCGGTGTGATCCACGGACCTCATCGTGGCGGTATAGCGAATAATTGAAAAGATTGAAATTATATGTATCGGTAGGCAAAAACCAGGTTTCTTGAAGTGCAATGAGAATCGGAGTTAAGATGCGAAAAAAGGCTTTCATTTCTGCCCATTTGGAAATCAAATTACGGCAGTTCCATTGTAGAAATATGGACTGATGAAAATTAATATTTGTCGGCACCTTTCGGTGCATGTCGGAGCCAGGATTGCAATTCTGGCGGACATGTGGGTTGGGCGCGGACGGCAGCGGAGGTGGACCCGCCCGAGAGCGTCCGGCCGGCCGGTGACCTTGACAAGGTCACCGGCCGGCCGGTCTCTGCCGCGGGGGATGTCTGCCGGCTGGAAGTTGGTCGGGTCATGTGGGTGCTGGCCGGCGCTGAGCACGCAGGGCTCGATCGGCGGCCCGCTGATGGTGAACGACAATTTGCTCCCGCAGCGGAGTGACTGCGGGGCCTGTCACTCCTCCCTGGAGTGGTCCGTTTGTTGGGAGCCGGAGTGGTTTGTGTGTTGGGAGCCAGGGTGGTTTGTGTTGGTGTGGTCAGTGGTGTGAGTTTCTTAAGTGGAGCTAATCCGGGAATCAAGTCAGTTTGAATAGAAGTAGAAATGGTGTTGACGCGAGGGGTGGAGGGAGCAACGGTGGCCGCCTGGGCATAAGTTTTATTTGACGGGGAGGTGGCCTCAACAGACCGTCGGGCCTGGGGGTATGACACCCCGGTTGTGGCCTTGACGGTGCAAACATCTTTCTCTTTGCACCAGACTGGACATAGTGGTGATGTGGTCAGGTGGTCAGGTGTATTGCAGTTGAGGCAGTGGGCCGGTTTGGAGCAGGTGGAGTCAGGATGACGTGGTTCGCCACACTTGGAGCAGCGGGCTGGTTGGCGGCATGTTTTGCTGCCATGGCCGAAGCGCTGGCAATTAAAACAGCGGAGAGGATTGGGGATAAAGACCGGACTGGGTATCGAAGGTAGCCGGCGATGAGTGTCTTGGGAAGAGTTGTAGAGTTGAAGGTAAGGACTAGGAGACTCGTGTCACGTTTCTGGCCATCTTTGAAGGATGTGATGCGGCGGACGTGGGCCACACCCTCCGGCCTGAGCTCCGCCTGAATATCTTCCTCAGACATGAAGCGGAGCTCCGGCGCGAAGACGGTGCCCAAGGCGGTCGCGTTTTTCATCGGGATAAGTCACAGCCACATATTAAACAGAAGTGGAGGCATCGCTCGAATCGGAGCACAAAGCACGCGCTACGATTCGTCCACCCCTACAAATTGTACATTGCCAGATAGCCCATGTGACGGGCTATCTGTCCACCAAATTTGATAGCTCTAGTGTGCGGCGCTCTCGGCTTGGAGGTGCCCAACCCAAAACAGATGCACGCGCCTGGCGGTCGCACGGTACGGCGTACGCGACCGCCGACCACAAAAGCACGCAGTTCGCTATGGGGCGCATGTTTCCACAAAGTTTCACATTTCATTTTATTGGTATAGGCACTTCGGCCTCCTGAGGCCACTTCGTGCCGCGGAAAAAATAATGAAAAACTATAAGGCAATTTATAAATTTATAAAGTCAATTTATTAATTCTGGAACAAGTTGGTTTGTCGGAGAAAGATGAAAAGTAATTTTATTAGAAAAGGGTGTTCATCTCCCAATAGCGTGGGTAAATAAAATGGAATGTTGTGTGTTCGGCAGTAGTCGGTAAGTGGTTTTTGAGGGCCAGGCACTGTTGACAGTGTAGGAGTATATGTGTGACTGTAAGATGGGTGTTGCATGACGGGCATGAAGGTCTGGGTGAAGCCGTGTAATATATCGATGTGTAAGAAAAGTATGGCCGATGCGTAAACGTGATAAGACTTTTTCTTCGTGTCGGTTTTTTTATATGATGTGATCCAGATATCGACGACCGGTTTGATGATATGTAATTGTGTACGGTTCGTGTTTTGTGTCCAATTTTGTGTCCAAAAATATCGAATGC
The DNA here is from genome assembly GCA_034440615.1 of Ashinkailepas kermadecensis. Taxonomy (NCBI): domain Eukaryota; kingdom Metazoa; phylum Arthropoda; class Thecostraca; family Neolepadidae; genus Ashinkailepas; species Ashinkailepas kermadecensis. The sequence goes on from JAOTOM010002388.1 coordinate 3,411, forward strand.
TCTGTTGTTTTGATGATTTAATACCTTCAAAATGTGGTGGAATTTCTGTAATGTTTTGAAGGTGTAATGATGCTTTTGCTAATGTGTCGGTTTCTTCGTTCCCTGGGATGCCGCAGTGACTGGGCACCCACAGGAAACGGACCTTCACGCCCATCAGATGAAGTTTTTCTAACGTTTGATAAATATAAGTATGGCAATGATGTGAAAAAGAAAGTGACGAAAGAGATAGTAAAACAGATTTGGAGTCCGAACAAATGACGACGCTGCTCATGGGGTGACAGAGAAAAGGATTGCGAATGTAACGGAGGGCAATGAGAATGGCGTGCAATTAGGCGATGAAAATGGAGGTCCCGTCTGGTAAGCGATGCTGTTTTGTGTGTGTACCTGAAACAATGGCGTTTCCTGTGCAATTTGCGTTTTTGGATCCGTCGGTGAAAACAAAAGGAACATGGCGATAACGAGAGCGAAACTGGTAGAATTTTTGTTTGGCGTATTCTGAACAAAGCTGTGATTTTGGAGTGGTGGTGAGATAAAAAATATGTCTTTCGGTCATCTGCTACGGTGGTGTAGTTGGTGGAGAAAGAGCAGTCATATGTGGAATGTTGTATTGGAGTTGTGTGGAAAATGTTTTAATGCGTGAAGCTATGGTAAGGCCGGTTCGCTTTTCGGCGGGACCTAAATATTCGTGGTGTAGATATGGGAGAATTTGTAAAGATGCGTGTGTGGGGTGGTGTTCTCTAAATTGAATTTTTGCGGCATACCTGAGTGTTTGTTCAATTCTTCTGAGAGCTAATGGTGGAATTCCTGATTCGATTTGTAAAGAAGTAATGGGAGACGTGGTCATTGCGCCGAGTGCTATGCGAATACATTTATTTTGTACGGTGTCCAAAAGTTTCAAAGCGGAGGTACTGCCACTTGCGTAAACTACGGAGCCATATTCTATGATGGGAAGAACCATGGATTTGTATAATTGTAATAGCGTGTGACGATCGGATCCGAATGATGAAGACATAATACAGCGAAATAAATTGAGTCTGTGAAAACATTTGGTCTGGATGTGTTTGACGTGCTGGTGCATGGAAAGCTTGCGATCGAAAGTAACACCAAGAAATTTGGACGAATATGTCAGTGTTTCCGACGTGAAGTGGTGTTTCTGGATTTGGGCACGGAGTTGATTTGCTGAATATCATTGTGGCAGATTTTGGAGCTGAAAATGTGAAACCGTATTTGATGGACCATTGGTGTATCTGGTCAAGTGCGTTTTGGAGTCTAAATATGCAATGTGTTTCATTTTTATCTGTGCACCAAATTGCGCTGTCATCTGCAAAAAGGGAGTATGATATCTGAGGTGGCATGTCGGTGAAAATATCGTTAATGATGATGTTGAATAAGACTTGTGATAAACAGCTTCCCTGTGGTAATACGTTTTTCATGAAATGTAGCTCGGAAATCGCTGACCTGCACGGGAGATGAAAATGACTGGAACCAGACAAAAATCCTATCAAATAATGAGCTAAATCTCCTTTGACGCCGAAGTGAAGAAGTTTGTAAATTAATGTTGGTTTGTATACCATATCATATGCTTTGCTAATGTCTAAAATACTGCGATGGTGTGTTCATGTTCTTTTTTATAACCAAGGCGGATGTCAGTTTCTAATCGAATGAGATGATCTATTGTACTGTGGCCATGACGAAAGCCGTATTGAATTGGAGATAAAAGATAATTTGTTTCTAAGTCCCAGGTCAGTCTTTTTACAATCATACGTTCTAAAAGTTTTCCTAGACAACTAGTGAGAGCGATGGATCGAAAATTGTTGGGGTTGCTGTGGTTTTTGCCGGGATTTGGCATAGGAATGATGAGGGCTTCCTTCCAGGTTTCGGGGAGAGTATGGCCACGAGTGTTTGTAAGTGTGCGTGTTCTATCCCACGCTGGGCTATGGGCCTTAAAATCGCCAAGTAATATGAAAGGATTCTTGAATTGTGTTATGAGGTTTTATAATGGTATCAAAATGTTTGTATTATCTGTTTGTGGTGGAATATAAATGGAACATACATCCACATTCCTAACATGCAAACATAAAGTACAAGCTACTGCTTGTAAAGGTGAATTACGTGTAATTTGTGTATGTGTAAAATCATTGTTGATGTAAAGTGCTGTACCGCCACTGCGATGTGTTCCACGGACATCGTCGTGACGGTACAGTGAGTAATTGAAAAGATTGAAGTTATATGTATCGGTAGGCAAAAACCATGTTTCTTGGAGTGCGATGAGAATAGGTGTGAGAATACTTTAAAATGCTTTCATTTCAGCATACTTGGAGATTAATTAAGCTTCGGCAATTCCATTGTAAGAATGCAGACATTGGGATATAAAGTATTAATGTTTGTCGGCACCTTTCGGTGCATGGCGTATCCACGATTGCAGCTCAGGCGGGAATGTGGGCCGGATGCGGACGGCGGCGTTTGATCCGCCCGAGCCGTCTGACCGACCGGTGACCTTGGCATGGTCACGGCGGCCGGCCACTGCCGCGGGGGATGCCCGCCGGCTTGGAGTTGGTCGGGTCACGTGGCCGCCAGCCGGCGCTGGACGCGTCGGGCTTGATCGGCGGCCCACCGATGTGGCGCGTATTTCTCCAGCAGCCAAATGGCTGCGGGGTCTGGCATTCCTTGTGGAATTTGCTTAAGTGTGTGGAGCCGGAGTGGTCTATGTGTTGGCAGTCAAGGTGTTTTGTGTCGGTGTGGTCAGTGGTGTGAGTTTTTGAAGTGGAGCTATGCCGGGAATAATGTCGGTTTGCATGGAAGTAGAAGTGGTGTTGACGAGAGGGGTGGGTGGAGCAATGCTGGTCGCCTGTGCGTATGTCTTGGTGGATGGGGAGGTGGCCTCCACAGATCTCCGGGCCTGGGGGTAGAACACCCCGGTCGTGGCCTTGACGGCGCACACCTCCTTTTCATTGCGCCAAACTGGACATTGATTGGAAGTGGTGAGGTGGTCGGATGTGTTACAGCTGAGGCAGTGGGCAGGCTTGGGGCAGGTGGATTCAGGATGAGGTGGTTCTCCGCACTTGGGGCAGCGGGCTGATTGGCGACAAGTCTTACTGCCATGGCCGAAGCGCTGGCAATTAAAACAGCGGAGAGGATTTGGAATAAATACGCGGACTTGGAATCGGATGTAGCCGGCGAGGAGGTTCTTGGGAAGAGTTGTAGAGTTGAAGGTAAGAACAAGGAGGCTTGTATCGCGTTTCTGGCCGTCTTTAAATGAGGTAATGCGGTGGACGTGGGTCACCCCCTCCGGCCTGAGCTCCGTCTGGATATCCGCTTCGGACATGAAGCGGAGCTCCGGCGCGAAGATGGTGCCCTTGGTGGTATTGCGGTTTGAATGTAGGGTAATGGTGACGGATTTACCACAAAATGTGGTGGTACGGAGGAGGGCTTTGGTCTGGGCTCGGGTTTGGGTTTTAATGACTAGGGTTCCCTTGGCAGGGGCTTCGATGTCAGGATTGGTTAAGGAGCAGATGGCGAGGAGTTGCTTGGTCGGCCAGAAAACGTTAATACGGCGGAAGGAAACGGATTCCTCGACAGGCTTGACAACTATGTAAGAGCCAGCACTGTCGAGGTGGGGTTCGATGGTTTGGATGGGTTCAGGTGGAGAGGGCGTGGTCTGGTTCGAGCATGGGTCAGCGGCGTGGAGAGTGATGGTCTGGTTCTGATTACGAGACGAGGTCGTGGTCTTGGGACCAGCAGGGGTCGGTGAGGCACAGAGGGCTTCCATGGCGTCATCCAAAGGGATAATCCGGCACGGGTCATCAATGGTTGTATCAAGTAGGGGAGCATCAGGGGCCTAGTCCGGGGTCGTGCGATGGTCGTCAGGTGTAGCTAATGGTGGAAATTCCGTTTCGGAGTCCGGTGGCGAGCTGGGGTCGGTGTCCTTCTTTCGTTTTTTTCCCCATCGCGGGGAAAACAAACCTATCTAACAAAATATAAATAAACACGAAGAACACACAGAAAACAGGGAACAAAAGTACGCCGATGAAAAACCAGGTGGGGTGACGGGTGTCACCCCACTGGGAAGCGAAAATACGAAAGGAGCGACGGGTGTCACCCCACGAAAATGAAAAATATTGTACTGCAGAACCAGCAGTAAGTATGGCCAGAATTGGCACGGCGGAGTGTTCAGTGAGCTTTGGCACAGATATATGTGGCTCAAATAGTACTGACAATCGATGATGAAGTTTCACATTCGTGCGACCTGTGGTATGTGCTGTGGCCCTGGCTAACTGATCTCGACATGACCCAAGTTGACGGCACGTGGCACGTGCCCACGTGACATGCGCAACCCGAATCCGCCGCTAAAGTCTGTCCCCCGTACCGGCGCATCGCGTGTAAAAGTTTGAGCGAAATCCGCCCGGCCGTTTTGGCACAGCATGCGTCGAAGCGGCACATACAGACACACACACACACAGACAAACATTTATCGACAACTTTGGAAAACCGACCCCCATGTATTAAATCTCCGATTGAGATTTATCGTGACTTAGTCACTCTAAATCTAATTCTACGATTTTGAATTATTTTTTCCGGATTACCGGCAACCACGGCGAGCTGGCATCTGCGCCTGGTTTCCGGTTGGGATAAGTGGTCAGAGGTCAATGCGTCTTCTCATTGGAGTAGCTTCCTATTGAATTCCGAGCTCAGTGGTTCCCGGAACATTAACACGCGCCCTGGAGGGCCTCTGAACATTACGAGCACCGTACATTCATGACCTTAGGTCAATATCTTGTTGGTCAAACGAGGTCACAAATGTCAAAATGCTCTAGTTTTGCGTGGCTTGTTTTGTCATTGTCATGGATTGCTGTGATTGTGTTTAAATGCTCAAAAATGGGCATCAATGATGTTTTGGACATTACCAATTGATGCAATACATAAGCTAGACCCAGCATTTGACCTTAGGTCACCTATATAGCACCACTTTATCAGGTCAGTTACCTGTTCCAGTTACCGGAACCGGGTCGCCCGCCTGACTGCTCCGTCGGGCGGCTCGGCGCAGTCGGCTTCGCGAAGAAAGGAGTGTAGTGCAAGAATGAAGTATAGAAACGCTTAGGTACACAATGTCAAACAGTAATTTTCAGGATGTGTAGGGAGTAACATGCAAAGTGACTTCAATCGCATGACAGTCATTAGCATTTATGACAACATTCTAGTTGACCAAGTTTGGTTTCATTACCCTGTCATGAACTTGACCTGACCATAAAGGACCATAACCGTCATGATTGTCCCTTTATGATAGCTGGGACGAATCATAATCTACGTTTCAAAAAATGATGTCATCATTTGTGCTCTGATTGCATCATTTACGGCTGAACTGTCAGGCGAGCCAACAAAAAAGTTTGTTTCAGATGCGCATATTTTGGACGTGTTGCGGTCTTTTGGGTGCTGTAAACAATTCATGATTTGTTCTTTCTTGCGAGTATGATATTCAAAGACAAGGATCAATTGTCCCCCGCCCCCCAGTATGGGTTATTCAGGTAGGAGTACAGCGACATTTAAAAACGGAGCTTCGTATGGATGCGGTACAGCGGATGCCATTATAACTGTAAACAACCAGCTTGTAAAGTGGAGATAATTTAATATTTTCGGGAGCGCCAAGATGGAATCGTAGCATTCGGAAATGATGTATTTCAATATTTATTCATAATGCAGGTACTTCACAGCCATAAAATAAAGCGTGAAAGGAAAAATATTCATCCGCAGGATACATGCTACCACTTCCTCCCCAATATTGTATATTTGCTGGTAATTCAACGGCAAATTATGTTCCATCCGACAACTCCTACCTCCCGGCCATGGTGCCAAATGCGGCCAGATTGGCTAGTTGTTTCTGTGAATTGAGCGCTTTTCTTTCAAACAGTGCCACAATTTGAATATGTTGGTTGAGTTTAATATTGAATGCATTTCTTCGTAGATAAAACTTCTGGAACATTTCATATCTACAGATAAAGTATATATATTTCAATGATATGCCCTTCATACCAGACGAAGTCATCGACATCGCATCCCGGTGCTTATTGGCCGTCGTGAAATGGGCTAATGTTAAACAAGTGCGGACCCACCACGCTAAACATCATCTTAAGCATCTGTATGGTGATGCCATGAGCTGCGGGCGCTCGTGAGCCACCCATGCTCCGGACGCTCGTGAGCCACCCATGCTCCGGACGCTCGTGAGCCACCCATGCTCCGGACGCTCGTGAGCCACCCATGCTCCGGACGCTCGGCACCCATGCTCCGACGCCCCCATGCCGACGCTCGTGAGCCACCCATGCTCCGGACGCTCGTGAGCCACCCATGCTCCGGACGCTCGTGAGCCACCCATGCGTTGCAACGCTTTTGACAGCTCTGGCATCGTCACAGGATACTGTGTGAATGCGCCGCTACAGACACGTGGGGGTCTTGGCCAGAGGTGCTCTCCGGGCGGCGCAATCGCTACATCAGCAGCTACCGCGGCACCGACGCCGGTGAAATGCCGGTTCAGCCATTCATGCCAATCAAGCGGTTGGATGCTTGTGCCAGGTTCTTCTATCGTTGACTTGCTGGAAGCGATAATGAACTTGCGGATGTTATTGTTATTGTTGTTGATTGAAGTTTACCAGCCTGCCACCGCCAGGTGATATCGGCTGTTTACGGCTTTGTAGATAGGTTGAAGGTGGTGGTCCGGACGGTGCCGGGGCGTAGTTGGGGGGGGGGGTCATCGCCTTTCGGTTGAACATTGCAAGAAACACTATTTCATGTCATACACTGTTTGGGCTTTTTATGAGTTCGTTTTTTCATTCCTTTTCTTTCTTCGTTTTGTTTGTTCGTTTTTTTCACGTTTGTTTCAGGTCCTGGTGTCGACCATATACCAACCTGTTTGTTTTGTTTTTCTTTTTACCAGTCATGGGTAGGGTTGGGAGAGAGTCGGCGGAGGAGTTGTTCGGATATGGTTTGTTCGGATGCTGTCTACTGTCGGGTGGTTTTGGTACGGGTTTTTGTTTTCTTGGTAGTTGTGTTTGGTTTGTTGGTAGATGTAGTGTTTGCTTTGTTGGTTGCTCGTGTTGTCGGTGCTTGGGTTGTCTGAGGGGTGGTGTCTGTGGTGTCTGAGCTAATGTAGTCGTCTTCTGAGTCTGTGATTGGTCCATAATGGTTGTGGTGGTTTGTACGTCGCGCTAGTGGTGCTTGGGGTGGTTCTGGGGGGCATGGCAGGGGTGATGGGTTGATTGCTTCACTGTGTGGTATGGGAGGTGGTGCCTGTGCTTGTAGCGTGTTTTGTGTGGTGGGTTGTAGCCTTATGACCATTGTTGGGTCTGTCTGGGTGTTCCTGGAGCAGTCAGTGGGTTCTTGACGGGTAGCCGTATATTGTTTGTGTGTCTGTGTGGACGGCTCTTGGTGGCGAGAGGGCCATGTGGGAAGCGACGGATGCTGTTCGGCAGCCCACTCCCTTGCCCGAGACGGGACTATACCCTCTATGTAGATGAGCCCGAGAACATCTTTCTCCCTCTTCCACCGAAGGCAAGCCCCGTCCCGGGAGCCGTGTTTTCCGTCGCATCCTACACAACGCTGCGTTTCGCTGATGCAGGTGTTGGTGTGGTGTGGGCCGGCACAGAGGGCACATGTTGGGTTTGTGTGTTTGCAGCCCCCCCCCCTCGTGTGCCATATCCTTGACAGAAGGAGCAGCGTGGAGGGAGGGGTGCACGTGGTGTTACTTTGTATGTGATAAAACCGGCTCTGACATGTGTGGGTTGCTGTTTGGAGGTGAAAGTGAGGATGAGAAGGTGTGTGTTTGGTTTGTTTTGGGGGGGGAGGGGGTTGGTAGATCGAGGAGTCCCCCTAGCTCGCAAATATGTGAGCCAGTGTCTCCCTAGTCATATGTTCCAGCTCCCATGCGTGTATGATGCCCTGAGAGGTATTGCGGTTTGCATCTAGTGTTATCTTGAAGTCTTGGTTTCCAATGTATTTGATGCGTGCTATAATTTTTGCGTCGTTGGTGCTATAGGCCTGGATCAAGAGCTCCACCGATTTTAAGAGGCGTGCGTGTAGGGGCGCTTGTGTCTGACGGGTGATCTCAGTCTCCAATATCCCGGGGTCAAGAGTGGTCATGGGATAACCATTGACCCGGCTCATACTTGAGGCAGTTTGTTCCACGTTCGGCAAGCTCTCGGTATGAAGGAGCGGCGCGCAAATTCTGTGCGGCATCGTGGTACCTGGAGCTCACCGTTAGCCGTGACCCTGGTGCTCCGTTGCAACACCGTTGAGCGACAGTTCAGGTTACTGCGAATTAGTTCTGAGCCAGTTAACTCATTCATAACTTTGAAAACTTAGTGAGCATCTGCCTCGAATATGAAGTCCTCGAATTTGAGCCATCGTAGTTCTTTCAACGTTTGCGACACATGATCCCGGTAGTGCAAGCTGGCGACAATTCTTGCACCGAAGTTCATGCATTTTTTAGTGCATCGTTTCTGGGCTCTGCTACAGCTTCCCCAGACAGACACACCTTATCTTATGTGGGGGAACACGGGTGCCTCAATTAGCACCCGCCTCGTAATGTAAAAAAACGTATGACGCAGTGTAGCGAGTCCAATATGTATGCGGTTACACAGACGCACAACAATAGATACATGCACATCCCAGGACAGGTGTAAGTCCATTTTCACACCAAGTAATTTCACAAACTTCGTGGGCACTATTTCCAACTGGCCCAGACGAACAGATAATTCCACAGGCGTATGCTGTCTAAAAGATTGGAAAACAACCATCTCAGTTTTTGAGGGCTTTACTTTTAGTCGATTTTGGATGAACCAGTTAAAGGAGACTAACAGTGATTTATTCCATCGATGGCTTATAGCTGTGATTTCGTTTCGCTTCCCGCAGTCAAGGAACTGGACATCATCGGCATACATAACAATCTTGCCGTGTGGGATATGTTGTGGGAGGTCATTGGAGAATATTATGAACATGACCGGGCACAAGATCGAGCCCTGCGCCACACCATGTGTTACCGACAGAGGGATAGAATCCTTCACCGTTTGCGAGCGGCCCCCAAGCCCCGTTCGGAACCATTCGGAGTTGACGCCGTACCTTTATTTTCGTATTTTGGTATTTTTGTATTTATGTATACCTGCCGTAACATTTGATTTTTCGTTTTCGTTTACTTATCAGTTTTGCATATTTGGCCATAAGGGCTAAAACCGAAGATTCTGGCTAAAGTAAACATTTTCATGAGGGCAAGTTCACTTCAAACAACGTTTTTCTGTCCGTTCTACCCATTAGAACAAGAAAAATGAAAGACAATTGAAAGCAAAAAATTTTGAACTGTGATTTTTTGTTGATTTTCTGGTGGGGAAAAATTAGGGCCATGGTCGATCTCGCCTTCCTTTTCTGACTCAACATAATTTTTGTTTTTCAAATATCCCCCCAAATGAACTCCCGACAGCCAAAAACATGACGTAAGTCGTGAAAGCATGGACCCCCCTAGTGACGTCACTTTTGGCGGTTGGAAACTTGTGGGTGGTTTATGGCCCTACTCGTCGAGCGCTTTCCGATGACACCTCTTTCGTTTTCCGGCCAAGCTTAGCTTGGAAAGTAGGGTGGTTTGTATCAATCCCACAGTTTCAATGTGAGGATCTGACCGGGAAGACGGAACGGGTTAAAATCACACCAATCAACACATGCATCAGAAGATGTGGACTACTTTTGTGACAATAATGAGGTGATTTCAGCAGCCAGACAATACAGGCAATCAACACAACATCCCCATTGTGCTGAAGTACACGGGCAATATAGGGTGACACTTTTCGCAGAACAAAATATTGTCACTGATGCCAATAGCGATGGTCTGAAATCAGCTGGAAAAAACTTGCTGAGAAGGTGGTGCACTCAAGCATTCTGGAAGGGCACCTCCATAGTTCAAAACTCAATGGTTAAGCTTTGGTCTCATTAGGGAGGGGGTAAATAAATTATTGAGGAAGGAAATTAATTATTGGGGGGGGGGGGGGCAGTGGACCCCTTTGTGCGCACAAAGTGACACCCCAGTTTCCTGAATATATTGCTTCTAGGCATTACCATAATTATTGCACTTTAATGTATCCACGAGACAAGCTTACACCCAATTTACCACCATGAAACACGCAATGGGGTAAGACTTGGCTAGGTTAGGCTATGCTTTTATTTTAAGTTGGGAAGATTTTTACATGTGAATTACATTTTCACCAAATATTTTAAAATTGTTTTTCTTCAAGATTGATTTAGGCTAGATTAGGTAGCCTTCTTAATTTGAATTGTTTAAAAAAAAGTTTAAAACGTTTCAATGTTTTGCAAGAATTTTTATTCTAGCATGTTACAACTTGTAACAAGTTAAGATAGGGTAGGTTAGGTTAAATTTTGTTTCGTCTTTTTAACACTTTTTCCTACATAACCCAAGTCCAAGCCTCTTAAGTCATACAGTATTCAGAATTAATAAGAGCCACAAGGACCCATCAAGGTTAAGTCTGTGAAGGAAGGGTACCATAAGCCTGGACATAAAGACACTCATAACCCCAACCGACACCACAGCCCATATTTCAAAGAAAGCATCCACCAACATCTCCCAACCTAATCCATGACTATCTACTTTACCTATCCAGCCCTATTCACTCCCGCATAACACACCTTGGATCGAATGCCCTACCAATAATTGTCCACCTCCAGTCAGGCCTGCTTAAAGGAGCCTGTGCCGGGCACACTTGCTCAGCATAAATCTCACCTCATCCACTACTAATTCGAACTCAAGACAGGATTTTCCAGCTTAAAAAAAATGTCCGCCCTATTAAAAGAAAAAACCATTCAACGAGGGCTCCCCACAACATCCGCAGGCAGTCTATTCCATTGATTAACAACCCTTTGACCGAATACCTGTTGTCGCTTAGCTGACCTTCACATCGACTTACATTTGTTGATGTTATTTTGCCTGCCAACTGAACAGTATGTATTTGCAGAGAAAAAAAGTTGTCACATGAAAGAAAAAAGAAATTGGACAACAATCCCATACACCGAAACTTACCTTAAAGTGCCAATTTACCTGATTTCCATGAGTAAATGTTAGATGCCTGAATTGAAGACGTCTGGTGTGGCCGTGCCGCGGATCCTCAACCCTCCTACCGCCCCTGATTTTGCTTCCTCGGACTCAAATGTCCACCGTCCGATGTCCATGTCGAAAACTGCATGTGCATCTGTGCATCATCATCCATCATCCACTCATCTTCACTCATCGTCAATATTTCCAAATGCATCATCCAAAATCTGAAGAAAGGCAGGAGGCAGCATCCACTTCATCAGCGTCAGCATAGTCTAGGCCGGAAAGGCAGGAGGCAGCATCCACTTCATCAGCGTCAGCATAGTCTAGGCCGGAAAGGCAGGAGGCAGCATCCACTTCATCAGCGTCAGCATAGTCTAGGCCGGATAATCACAGGTTCGAAATCTTGGTTTAGCTGGAGTTAATAACTATGGTTAAACCAGTTATTGGGCATAACTCGTAGTTATGCCCAACAACCATAAAGTTACAAAATGTACAAAAAACGAAGCGGGGCCGACGAAACGCAACCTTAGCCACCTGGTTACACACCGCGAGCGCAGTGGACGACAAATGTTCATCTAGGGAAAATGTCTCATCTCAGTGGCACGACAAATGTCTCATCTCAGTGGCACGACAAATGTCTCATTGTGGACGACAAATGTCTCATTCTGTGACGACAAATGTTTTCGTGGCGACATGTCTTCGTGGCACAATGTTCATTCGTGGCCGACATGTTCTCTCTGGAGGAATGTTTGGAGTAGTGGCACGACAAATGTCTCATCTCTGTCATTTTTGTCTTCCGCAGCCGCAAAATTGTGTTCTGTGTGACGTCATACATAGTTCTGCTTACTCACATTGTACTCATCATCGTATCATTGCTTGCCGAACAGGGGTTGTATTTGCCTCTGTAGTCCTTCGTGCGATCGGCTGACAAACATGAATTGCGTCATAACCGTAAGTTATATAGTCGTGAAATTTGCACAATTTATGGAACGACATGTGGGCTAACTAATATATACATTATGAAAAATACCCAAATCGGACCATGCTCAAAATGGCGATTATCTGAAGAAACATCGGCAAATTTGGTCTCAGAAAAGGACAGGGGGCACCTCTAAAACATCTCTCTTGAAAATATACAAAAATTAATGTAGCTCACAGCTTATAATTTCGCCGTTAGAATGTTAAAGCCACTGGTCGAACCACCCTAATGCGCACGTTCCATCACATTTATATGGATGCAAGTAGCTGAAGTGTTGTATATCACTCGGTAATGTGGCCACTGAAGCTATATATTTCTCACAAGACGCTGTTTACAGTCACGCCACCTCATAGTGTCAGTGGGAAATGTTAGAAACCTCGCACTTCGCAATGGCAGCGGAAAATAATAAGCCATCTGATAACGTCAGCAGGAAATAGCAGGCCACCTGGCAAAGGCAGCGTGAAATAGCAGGCCACCTGGCAACGTCAGCGATAAACATCAGGACACCTGGCAATGTCACCGACAAATATCAGGACACCTGGCAGTGTGAGCGGGAGATGTCAGGTCACCTGGGAAGGTGAGCGGGAAATTTCAAACCACCTGGGAATGTCAGCGTGAAAATTAGGCCACCTAGTAATACCCACGAGAAAAGTCACCTCAAGGGTGTCGGCGGAAAACATTAAACCGCCTGACAGTGTCAGCATGAGATCTGCGCAGCAACACAAATACTACTGGTGCTTGCCACGGACCAGACTTTGGAAGTGGAAATTCAAACTTCTCTCTCTCCCCTCCCCAGCAAAAATGTTGCGGTCATGGTTATCACTAAAGTCGGTTAATATACTTGATCCGTGCTTGTGCAAGCTCTAGCAAATAAGTTCATTGCACTGCACTAAATTCCGGAAGTCAATGCACTTTTGCACCCAATTGAACTTGCAGTTGTTCACTGACTTCTTATATGAATCGAATGAACACCTGTTTGAACCGCGATGTTCAGGTAAGAACAAGGCCAAAGGCTGGGCGGAGAACACGGACAGACCCGTGCTCAGGGGCGGGACATCAGGGTTAGAAAGTCCATGACCGGGAGGATCAGGTCTAGTAACAGTGACAGTCACTAGTGATATGACATAATCACTAGTGACAGGGCCGGAATCAGAGAGAGAGAGAGAGAGAGAGAGAGAGAGAGAGAGAGAGAGAGAGAGAGAGAGAGAGAGAGAGAGAGAGAGAGAGAGAGAGAGAGAGAGAGAGAGAGAGAGAGAGAGAGAGAGAGAGAGAGAGAGAGAGAGAGAGAGAGAGAGAGAGAGAGAGAGACAGGATTCACATACAGGCATGCATCACGAACACTTTTCATCTTAGCCATTAACATGCGCCCTGGAGGGCCTCTGAAAATTACGCGCACTGGAGGGGTGGGGTGGGTGGATTCCGCCCCCTATGATCTCGGCTCCTATTAAAGCTGGAGTAACAACATTTTGAGGGTGGATGTGTACTGTAGTGAACTCTATTGTGTGCTAACTTCATGATCTTAGGTCAATATCTTCAAGGCCAAATGAGGTCACATATATCAAAATTTTCTTGTTTTGCGTGGCTTGGCTTGTCATTGTTATGGATCGCTGTAATTATGTTTAAATGCTCCAACATGAGCATTAATGATGTTTTGGACATTACTAATGATGCAATACAGATGCTAGACCCGGCATTTGACCTCAGGTCACCTACATAGCAGCACTTTATCAGGTCAGTTACCTGTTCCAGTTACCGGAACCGGGTCGCCCGCCAGATTGCTCCGTCGGGCGGCTCAGCGCAATCGGCTTCGCGAAGAAAGGAGTGAAGTACACGAATAAAGGATGGAAACGCTTAGGTACACGATGACAAACAGTAGTTTTCAGGATGTGTAGGGAGTAACATGCAAAATGACATCAATCGCATGACAGTCATTTGCATTTATGACAACATTCCAGTTGACCAAGTTTGGTTCAATTAGTCTGTCATGAACTTGACCTGAATTGACCTCGGTGACCTAACATGACCTTGAAACTATATAGCATATCAATATACATCAAACAAGGCGCTAGTGTTGCCAAGACCACTTCCTCTTGCCAATATACGGGAAGCACATCAGCGCCGATTTTTGTGGTCTGGCGCCATGAAGTGTTTGGACTTTAACGGCCTCTAACTATAAATTTTGCAAATTATAAATTAAAAAATCGGCCGCTTTCCGTTTTTCTTCCTTTAAACGACGTCCCGGACATTTCTAAGCAGGTCCGCAAAGAATGGCGTATATTGACCGATAAAATCTGGAGTTATGCACGAAAAACTGGAGAGGTGGGCGGATTTCGCCCCACCCCCTCCGGTGCGCGTGCTAATGCTTGGATAATTGCTGGTCTAAAATATCCTCTATTGGAAGTGTTTCATTCCAGTACCAGTCCACTTGGTTTCCATAACGGGAATTGTCACCTCAGTGGCGTCACAGTTGGTACACTTGTTGTAATGGTACACACGGTACACCTGGTACTCCTGGTACATCTGCTGAAATGATGGGCTGGCAGGGCTGCTGAGGTAAGTCTAAGCTCAGAATGGCAGGAGCTGGAACTATAGTCGTCAAACAGGAAGCATGGATTGAGCAAGGATCAGAGATTGTAAAGTTAACACCTGACACTGGTTCTCGTCCTCCTGACCTTGACCCTGGTAAGTGCCCTTAATTCTGACCCTGGCGGCAGCTTACCTTTGATTTGGTGTTAGGGCTACCTACTCGCGCCTGTTACAGCGGAGTTACGATGTTAACCAGTACAGCTTGAGATCATGGGTGTGCCAGGCTATGTGATAAGATCACCCGGGGTCTCTTTTTATATGTTCATATATGTTTATATAATTCGTCAAGCAATTTCAGCCGAAGCAGCATTTTCAATGCACTTCTGCTAAAATTTGTTGACTGCATCATGGATGTAGCATCGTGTGTAAAGGTAAAGGTTGTGTGTACGGAGGGTGGGCGTGGAGGAGCATCAATATCAGGCCAGAATCACCCAGCCCGGCAAAAGTTTCCCAGCTGGAGAGGAGCCACCTCTAAATATGCATTGGCCCATGAACAGAACTGTGGTTGCCATCCAGTTGGGAATTTCTGGCATGCATACCTTTCTATTGTTCAATTTTAACATTATAACTTGCTTGAAATAAAAAGGAATCACTCCGCTTTGCTTCAATTCTGTTCAATCCCGGCAACTTCGCTCCACGTTTTCCTTCGGAAGGAGCAGAGCAAGTATGGGAGGAAGTGGTGGGATGTAGAGGGCAGGTTTATTGCTGCCACCTCAACTTCAAAAATGTTACCAGGTCTACGCCAATCATCTCTTACGTGCATGCTATGCACCATCCTCATTTAATATTTCGCATTGGTGGGCAATGTTTATGGTCAAATCAGGTATTTAAAGCCCCCTGTGCCAACGCCCAAATCAGGTATTTAAAGCCCCCTGTGCCAAAGCCCAAATCAGGTATTTAAAGCCCCCTGTGCCAACGCCCAAATCAGGAATGTAAAGCCCCCTGTGCCAACGCCCAAATCAGGTATTTAAGGCCCCCTGTGCCAACGCCCAAATCAGGAATGTAAAGCCCCTGTGCCAACGACCAAATCAGGTATTTAAGGCCCCCTATGCCAACGCCCAAATCAGGAATGTAAAGCCCCCTGTGCCAACGCCCAAATCAGGTATTTAAGGCCCCTGTGCCAACGCCCAAATCAGGAATTTAAGGCCCCCTGTGCCAACGCCCAAGTCAGGTATTTAAGGCCCCCTGTGCCAACGCCCAAATCAGGTATTTAAGGCCCCCTGTGCTAACGACAAGCTGAGTCAGTCACACGTTTTGCTTTGCTAAGAAATATGGCGTTGCGGGGCACAACCATGTTGAGAATGTCTTCATGGGTATTCCTCACTCGGGTGTACAGTGTTCTATTCCATCCATTTAATTCGGTATGCAGCTTTCTAAGAGATGGGGTAGGTATGCCTCACTTCTCCCCTCCATGTAAACTGGAGGTGAGGCTGGACTTCGCCGACGTCGGCGTCGGGCTATTGGGCTAGTGATCCACCGAGTAGAACGCGCAGGAGAGTAAGTTGTTTTGGGCAGTGCATGTCAGAGAGGAACGATTTAACGCCACATTAGCACGTTTTGCATGGATGGTGCTTAGTAAAATTGCGTGCAGCTTTCCTCAAAATTTCTCTTTTTGGTGAAAGTTGTAGACAAATCTCAAATTCAGCTGGATAATTTCCACTAAGAGAGCTAATAGAGTCCCCCAGTCTCTCTCTCTGTGTA
The DNA here is from genome assembly GCA_034440615.1 of Ashinkailepas kermadecensis. NCBI lineage: Eukaryota > Metazoa > Arthropoda > Thecostraca > Neolepadidae > Ashinkailepas > Ashinkailepas kermadecensis. Next base: position 19,757 of record JAOTOM010002388.1, read on the forward strand.
CCTCATCGGTCCTGTACCTGCATGCTAATGGACATCCGCCTGCCATGTTAAACCGTATGCCGCTAACGCGACTCCGAATACTGTTCAATGTGCTAGAAGAAGCCAGCCACACGCTCCCGGTTGAGGGCAGAACCGATGCCAGATTGTGCCGCTGGCATGGCGGCTGCACCCAGTGTGCAGAGGCGTCACCAGGATGTCACACTACGGAGCCGCGACGCACGACTTGGGGCTGAAAGGAGGAGCTAAAGGAAATCCATCCATACGGCGTCCGCATCGGCGGGAGGTTGGAGTTGGAAGTGACGTGCCTCCCCATCTTCTCCCGCACCGGAACGACGGCTTGGCTTCACAGTACAGCTGGATAAACTCTGAACACACCACTCTGCATGGCAACCGCAGTAAAACGTCGGAAAGGCATATGCATGCATGCATGTTTACACGAGCATTCCCAGCAGCACTACAGTGTGTACCACAGCCCACCAGACAGGCGCCGGCAGGGGCCGTCCCACCTTGAAGCGTGCTGACATTGCGATTGAAGAGAAAAGTGTTCCAAACAGTTTTAATGCTGGTACTACTCCACCACCAGGTGAATAAAATGCTCATTAATGAACCAGTTTCACATAAATAATGGGTTTCTGGTTGGAAAAAACGGTAATAATACTTCGTGGAAAAAAATTGCAATATTTTGTCACTCACGGTTCTGTTCTTGTTCCAGACGGACGTGTTCGCGCGGCTCCGAGGCCTGGGGAGGACTGGTTGAGGACACCGAGGGGAAAAAGAAGATTGGACCACTAGTGATTAAGATAAGCTTTTGTGCTTATTTTGTAGATAGCTTGTGGCTTTTAATCTGTGTGTAGGTATTATAAGTTAAGTTAGGGATACGCATTTTTTCTTGTAGTTCTCTTCGTCTTATGGTGAATATTGTATACATTAGATAACCTCGAAATTGTGGCGTTCACGGTGTAGTTTCGTTCGTAAGATAATTCTTAGTTTTTTACTTTGTTCATAGCTTGTTGCCTTTTTTCCTGTGTGTAGATCTCATAAGTTAAATTACGGAATACTAAATATTTCTTAACATAATTTGTTTAGTCTTGTGGTGAATAGTGCTTACTTGAGATACCTTCGGGTGGAGCGGCCACGTGGCTTAGGTTTCTGTTACCATAGAGGAATAAGCTTGTGTCCGCTTGGTGTATAAGTTTGAGATAGAGTTTAATATTAAAATAGTGAGCTTAAATTACACCAGGTAGCTTCTAGAGTTATCGCTCGGCCACGTGAACGCTTTGTAGACGGCTGCCACGGCCTCGTGACTTAGGTTTCTGTAGTTTTGAGTTTATTAAAATAGGCACTTCGGTCTTCTCAGGCCATTTCGTGCCGTGCAGAAGAAAAAAAACAAGTATGGTGTAAAAGTCAAATTATAATTCCTGGAACAAGTTTGTTTGTCGGAGAAAGATGAAAAGTAGTTTGATTAGAAAAGGGTGTTGATCTCCCAGTAGTGTGGGTAAAGAAAAGGCGATGTTGGGTGTCCGACAGTAATTAGTAAGTGTTCTTCGAGGTCCATGGTATTGTTGACAGTGTAGAAGTATATGTGTGACTGTAAGATGGGTGTTGCATGATGGGCATGAAGGTCGAGGCGAAGCAGTGTGAAATATCTGTGGGTGAGAAAAGTATGGCCAATGCGTAAACGTGATAGGACTTTTTCTTCGTGTCTGTTTTTTGGAAAAGATGATGTCCATGGTTCAACCGTGGTTTAGTAAGTCGTAATTGTGTATTGTTTGTGTTTTGTGTCCAGTTTTTAGTCCAAAAATATCGAATTATCTGTTGTATTGATGATTTAATGCCGTCAAAATGTGGTGGAATTTCTGTAATGTTTGGAAGTTGTAATGATTCTTTAGCTAATTTGTCGGCTTCTTCGTTTCATGGGATGCCGCAGTGGCGGGGCACCCACAGGAAACGGACCCTCACGCCCATCATGTAAATTGTTTGAAGTGTGTCGTAGATGGAAATATGGCAATGGGGTGAAAAAGAAAGTGAAGAAAGTGACTGAAGAACAGATTTTGAGTCAGAACAAATAACAACGCTGCGCATGGGGTGACAAAGGAAACGATTACGAACAGAGTGGGAAACTTACTTTCCGGGTTGGGAGTCGGAGTGCATACCGATTTCTTCCGGAGTGGATTTTCATGGACATTATTTTTTATGCATGGAATCTGTTTACCAGTAACCGACCAGAAAAACCTAAATCAGTACCTACATAATATGCATAAGTAATATCATTCTCATTTTTGGTCAAATCAAATGCCAAAACATACGAACAAAGATGTGAACAATGGATGGCACCGCCCGGCAGTGACCCGTAATAATCAGCACTGTTTCGTTTCTTATAACTCACAGGAGAAATGCGTTTTCCTTTCACTGTTGGTCTCAGTACAAGGCTAGCCATATGAAAAACAAACAAAAATACTTCACACTTCACCCTCAGCTCAGAGCGCATACCTACCTACGCAGCCAATCTCCCACGTAATTGTAATACGAACGCAACTCCGCTACCGCACACGCCACAGTTGGATGTGATCAAAACAAAGGATCAGTCAAGGTCTTGTGTTTACAGTATGACACTGTTAACCATTTGTTCAAAGTTGCTAATGGTTATGACGTCATATAAAAAATACCTTGCATTGATTGGTTGACAGACAGATTTCAGAACAGAAAACGCTAGCGCAGCCAATTCTGATCGGTGGCCTCCGGGACTTCGGAGGACGTCTCTTAAAACTGTCAAACTTTCCCACTATAGGGTGGCAGGAACACAGGTTTTCCGAGACGCGGCTCCAAAGCCCGGGAACAGTGTTCTCAGTGCGCATGCGCATCATCTTGCTAGTTGCTGTTGGCGCGTTGTTGTCGGCAATTTCGGTGGTTGAGATTAATGGAGTGTGTGAAGCTGTGGTGCGGCTGCTGACTGCTACAAAAAGTGATTAGTTTGGGTGTTGACCGTAAGTAGAATAACCAGCATTTTTGTTTGGGGTGTCGTTCTGTGTTTGTTTTTTTATTGATATCTTTGTTCCCACATTTGTGTCGGAGTACATGTGAAGCCCATCCTATCTAGTATGAACCCGGAGTGCAAAAATGTTTTCAGAGATAAAATCTCTTCAGAGGTGCCTTAATTCCCACCCTGATTACGAATATAACGAAGGGCAATCAGATTGGCGTGTAATTCGGCGATGAAAATGGAAGTTTCGTTTGGTAGGCGATGTTGTGTTGTATGTGTACCCGAAACTATGGCGTTTCCTGTAGTGTTAGCATCCTTCGATCCGTCAGTAAAGATGAAGGGAACATGGCGATATCGAGACCGAAGTTGGTGGAATTTTTGCTTGACATATTCTGGACAAAGTTGTGATTTTGGGGTGGTGGTTAGATAAAATGTGTGCCGTTCGGCCGTCTGCCACGGTGGTGAAGTTGGTGGAGTAATAACAGTAATGTGTGCGGAATATTATATTGAAGTTGTGTAGAAAATGGTTTGATACGAGATGTTATGGTGAGGCCAGTTATTTTTTTCCGCTGGACCGAGAAAATCATAATGTATATTTCGAAGAACGTGCAAAGATGTGTGTGGGGTGGTTTTCGTGAAATTGAATTTTTGAGGCATACTTAAGTGTCCGTTGCATTCGTCTACGAGCTAATCGAGGGATTCCTGCTTCGGCTTCTAAGGAAATGATGGGTGAAGTAGTCATTGCACCGAGTGCGATACGGATAAATTTATTTTGAATGGTGTCTAAATTTTTGAAGGAGGATGTGCTGGCACTGGCATATACTACGGAACCATATTATATTATGGGTAGAACTAAATATTTGTAAAGTAGTAGAAGTGTATTGCGATCGGCTCCTCTCGGCGATCCTAACAGGATTCGCCCCTGTACAAGAGGTAAATAATGTGGCATTGGCGAGTGGTTCGCCAGGCACGCCAAGAGGTATATTGGAGGGGCCCAATGCATGAAGGCCATGTGTACTGCCAATTTGGTTGGCGCGGCCCACCCGATAGTGTCCCATGTTAACTCGCCCAGTCTTCCCGGTCAAATTCTCACACCCCGTTTCGGGGTGGGGACATTATAAGCCCCCCTATGGAAATATAGGTGTAGACACCCGCCCAAATTTCGCCTATTGTGTGTCAGGACATGTGGCGCATCTCTTCCATTCCAAGGGGTTCAAAAATACGCTACGATCTTAGAAAGAGGGAATTAACTACCCGCAAGGAAAGATGAATGACCTTAATCGATACTTCTTGTTTTCCCAACTCGCATTCATATCTATTTATTAATTTTCTTCCGCTGGTGAGTTAGTGGTTCCGTAAGGGTGCACACAGCAAATTAGTTCCGACAATTTAAAGGCTCAGAACCGTTCAACAGGATTTAAGAAGCGGTGAAGCCAATCCTAGGGGCCTGGGATCCCTTTCCTGCATTTTGTTGGGGGACACTCAAACACCCACGAGGAGAGTTGATAAAAGGGTTCGCTTTCCAGCGAGGTTCACTCAGATGCTGGAAGGTAGCGCGAAATATCGAACATCGTGATTGTAACACCGTTTCATTGACAACATTTAACATCTGAAGCCCCCGGCCCCGCTCCCTGCCCTCACTCAACACTTTTTGCTGACGCCGTATGGGCACTTGTGGCCCACGTCTTCCAACGCTCTTACTTTAATCACTCCTTTTGGAAGGGGCTCTCCTCCAGTTCGGGACATCCCTTTCCAGTGAAGGGCACCTCTTTCCGTACAGGCACTCCTCATGGCTCATGGCGAACGCCACTGAGATTTATGGAGTCATAGGGAACCTGCCCCATGTGGACCGGTTGGAAATTCACACAGAGCCGATGATGGTGTACCATTTCTTACGTTGATGTCCTTGGTTGCGCAACTGAGTTTCTGAGTTTACGGAGTTTCGGCTGACGCGTGCCCCGTTCCTCGGCGCGGCGATGCGCATTGCTATGTCCCTAGCATTGCTATGTCCCTAGCATTGCTATGTCCCTAGCATTGCTATGTCCCTAGCATTGCTATGTCCCTAGCATTGCTATGTCCCTAGCATTGCTATGTCCCTAGCATTGCTATGTCCCTAGCATTGCTATGTCCCTAGTATGCATGTGTGCTAGGTGGACACCAACAAATAACCACGGTGTCTTTTCTGTCTTTTCAACAGCATGTAGCGATCACAAAAATGTAGCATGTAGCGATCACTAAAGTCTTTCACCGTTGTGAGAGGCTTTGGTGTAAATCATTTACATATAAACCAAAATTGTCTATCTGCCGGGTATAGTGAAAGCTTTGTTGCCTTGTACCGCCATCATAAGCGCCAGGAAGCGAGGGCATGTTGAAGCTTAACGTCCATACACTGCCGTGTTGTTGCACTTCATTTCCCTTTGATTGACCAATAGGAGCACATTCGTGTTTGCTGCGCTACTATAAAATGTCAGAGTGATATATATATATATATATATATATATATATATATATATATATATATATATATATATATATATATATATAAGTTAGAGTGATAATTGGAGGCTGTACGGCTTCTCGAACGGCGGTGCACCAACATAGACATGAAGGTGATCACAGCGGTGTTTCGATGGGCTATCGCGTTATTAGTTAGAAGGAAATGCATCCATCGACGATGCTTTGTTCCAAGCGGTCCTTGAACTTAGTCATATTGGCTTTTCCTCCAAATTATGTAAACTCTTCATCAACTTACGATCTCTTATGGTTTGACGGTTTGCTGTTGGAAACAGTGAGGACGGCACTTTCGAACGGCATTACATTTTGTTATGCCCTTGATATTCCATCCTGGTTCGTCTAATGACAAGGTGCAAGCAGTGACCAGAATATTCACCACTATCTCAGAGAAATATCTACGGTCTGATATGTAGCAATGCTTTGGGAGTATGGAAGACACGGCACTCGCATTTACTTATCACAAGATGTCATCTTCAGGGGCGGGGGGGGGGGGGGGGCTGAGCAGAGGCGTGCCGGAACATAGAAGTCGTCTGCTCCGCCTTTTAAGCGCGTGGGTTTTGCAAGCGAGTCTAAGCAAGTGTATATTTACGTTCAGGGTGTCTTACGTTATAGTGTGTGTGACTTTAAGGTGATGAAGTATGGGGCGGGGCGGTGCGGGGCGGAGGACATCTCCAGATGTTTTGTGTTATTAGTTTTACTTTAGTCCTCCGCAGGATACTTTGTAGTTGGGGTGGGGAGGCGTCACGAGAAAGTTGGTTTTGTCAGGGTGCCGGCCTAAGCCGCTCTTGTCGAAGAGCACCGATGGATCTTTAACCTGCGGTCAAGGAGGTAGTTGTGCACACCGTCTATCATACCGGCTGTCGTGCGTTAGTTGTTTATATAGCATAGGGTAAGTACAAGCATGCTTACCTTCGCTTGCTACAAGCTACAAGCAAGCATACCTCCGGGTAGCCGTTTTACGTTATGAATCGCAAGGCAACTCGGCTCATCTACGTCCGACGGCACCTCTGGGTAATCGCTATGGTACTTTTAAAGCAAGTCAGCTTATCTACGTCCGATGGCACAGCTAGGTAGCCATTTATTTCGAATTGGACAGCGAATCGCGTCATGCACGTCCGATGTCATTAGTGGATGGCTGTTTGCGTTCTTCCTACGGGTGTATGCGCGGAAATGCATTGCGTATTGAATCGCGTGTTGAAGCGTGTGTTGGTGTTGTGGTGGCTACAATGCTCATCCTAGTTTTGTGACGTATGTATAGCCAAATAGTTATTGGAGGAGTTCTGGGTGACTCACTCAGACGCGATGGAAAAGAGAAGGTGATGCCCTCTTTTTGGTAGTAGGCCTTAAGTATTTGTCTTTGAGCGTTAAATCTTCTACAGTCTAGCAGGATGTGGCCGATGCTTCAATGTGGTGTCACAGGTGTCTCAGTGACTTGTTGTATGATGGTCATCCTCTAGTTGAAGCTGTGTTTGTTTGGTGCAACCAGTCCTAAGTCTAGTGAGGATGACTTCTTTTGGACAGAGTGATTGATTTGATGTGCTGCATGTGCCTAGCTTTGGTTTGATGTGGGTGCGGTTGTATCGGCGCGGTGTAAAGTTGTGTTGTGTCAATGAGCTCTGGTGAGAAGTTCATACTCGGCGCTGTAGAAGTGCTTTGTAATCTTCTACCGAATATTCGATTATGGTGACCGATGCTAGGGCTTGCTTTGGCAGCCGATCGGCTTGCTCTTCCAGGAATGCTAGCGTGACCCGGAATCCAGATGAATGAAAAGATGCCTTACGCTACGGACCACGGCTTGTTGGATTCAATCAATGACTGGATTTAGACAGACGTGTGTGTTGCTAATTGACTGATGGACTGATTTGGAATCGGAACAAGTTACTACGTTTCTCGTTTGTCTCCTCTTTAGAATGTAGATAGGGAACAGAACAGCCAGTGCTTCAATGGTGTAGATGGACCAGTTATCCAGTAGACGTTTGGAAAGCCGAAGGCCTGGTCCAGTGAAGCCGATGCCTACTTTCACCCCGTGTTTTGACCAATCAGTTAATACAAGCGTACTGTGATCGTTGACATCGGCGGATTTCTTGAAGGCGGAATAGTTCCCGTCAATGTGATGTCCGACTTCCTTTCCGAGAGGAACCACTCGACCTTTGGTTGACTGAGTTTCCAGAGTGTCTTCGTGGGCTGTCGTGCTGCAGTGATTGGCATTGTGAGTTTAACACGCACCCTGGAGGGCCTCTGAAAATTTCGCGCACTGGAGGGGGGGGCGGATTCCGCCCCCCCCTAAGATCTCGGCTCCTATTAAAGCTGGAGGAACGAAATTTGCAGGGTGGGTGGGTAAGGTAGTGAACTCTATTGTGTGCAACTTTCATGACCCTATATTAATATTTTCAAGGTCAAATGAGGTCACATTTTCCAACATTTTATTGCTTTGCGTGGCTTGGCTTGTCGTTGTTATGGATCGCTGTGCTTGTGATTAAATGCTCCAAAATGGGCATCAATGATGTTTTGGATATTCCTAATGATGCAATGCAGATGTTAGACCCAACATTTGACCTCAGGTCATCTATATATCAGCACTTTATCAGGTCAGTTACCTGTTCCAGTTACCGGAACCGGGGCGCCCGCCCGACTGCTCCGTCGGGCAGCTGGACGCAATCGGCTTCGTGAAGAAAGGAGTGAAGTACATTAATAAAGTATGGAAGCGCAATGACAAACAGTACAAATGACAAACAGTAGTGCATTTATGATAACATTCCAGTTGATCAAGTTTGGTTCCATTAACGTGTCATGAACTTGACCTGACTTGACCTCGGTGACCTAACATGAACTTGAAACTATATAGCATGTCAATATACATCAAACAAGTCGCTAGTGTTGCCAAGAACACTTCCCTTTTGCGAATATATGGGAAGCGCAACAGCGCCGATTTTTGTGGTCTGGCGCTAGGACATTTGTTTTATTTTAACGGCCACTAACTTCAAAAATGTTCGGCCGATTTCCATGTTCCTTGCTTTAAACAATGCGTCGGTCATTTCTAAGCAGGTACGCAGGAAATTGCGTATATCGACCGATAAAATCTGCAGTTATGTACGAAAAACCGGAGGGGTGGGCGGATTTCGCTCCCGCCCTCCAGTGCGCGTGTTAACCCACCCCGTCCTTCCGGTCAGATCCTCATACCCCGTCTCGGTGGGCCTTGTATGCCCCCGCTAATTTCCAAATTAAGCGTTGTACGAAATCCAAAGTGGTGTCATCGGAAAGCTCTCGACAAGTAGGGTCCGGAACCACTTACAAACAATTTTATCCTCCAAAAAAATTGACGTAACAAGGGCGGTCTATGTGATCACGACTGACATCATGTTGTTGGCTATGGGGATTTCATTTGGGGAGATTTTAAAAGCAAGATATTTGGGATCAGAAAAGGAAGGCGAACTCGACTATGGTCATACAATTTTGCTCACCCAAAAATCAACATTTTAAGTTTTTTTAAATTGTCAAAATTTTGTTTGTCAATTTTCTGTAATGTTTCTTTTGTACAGGATAGAGCGTACCGCAAAACGTTGCTTTAAGTGACCTCATAAAAATGCTTCATTCAGCCAAAATCTTCAATTTTATCCCTAATGGGCAAATGTGACAAACTTATACGTCCTCAGAAGCGAAAAAAACAAATATTCCTCTGGTACGTTTCGTTGCATCACTAAATATAAACAAACGTTGAAGTTTCATTGCAATATCTTTATCCGCTAAAGCGTGACGACTGGTTGAACTTCTTTGGAGGTGACCACTCTTGACCTTGAATAATTCGTTGACCGTGGATGACCCGACTTCAATACTTTCACACAACATGACAAATTGATGTGGCAAAAGGTATATAAAATTTCGGTGCACTGCCGTGCGCCGTTTTGATGCCATTCGATATAAACCTCAGGGAGGGGGGGGCGTATAAAACCACGATATAATTTTTGTTTAACCGTGGCAAGAGCCGTGAAAATTTGAGCACTCAATTGTGGGAGTTTGCGCCAAAATTGGCACTTCTCATACCTGTCAGACTTAAAGCATCGCTGTGTCGGGTGATTTTCAATGGATTTTATTGTAATGTGGTAGCGGCACAGTTGTTGTGTCCTCCTGAAGCGGAGGGGAGGTATGTCTGGGTCTACTGGAAGACTAGCTATCGGCGTGGCGCTGAGGGCTCCTGTGACTGCTCTGATTCACTTGCTTTGAACGACTTTTATTTTGGCTCAAGTTTGGTGAAAAGATAGCAAAGATGATGCTGTTGCATTTTAGGATAGGTCGTATGTAGAGTCACTGCAGTGTTTTTCTGTCTCCGCCTCAGTCTGTTTCTGCAAGTGCACGGAGTAGGTTGACGCGCTTCGCGCATCTCTTCTTGATGACAGTGATGTGTGTGTTGAAGTTATGGGGTTGGTCCAAATTTAATCCTAAAAACGTGGAACTTTTTGCTCGTTGATGGCCTTACCGTCGATGTTAAGCAAAGTTGTAGGTGTGGGGCGGAGGCAACTATATGTGATTGTGGCCGATTTTTCTGCGGACAGGGTGAAGCCCAAGTTTTGCTCCACTGTCCTATGTGGTCTAGAGCTGTTGGAATGTCTTTCCCAGTTTTTAGGAAGCACTTTCTGTTATCCGAATGGATATGTCGTCCGCGAAAAGTGAATATTGAAGTGATGTGTACGTGTGATCAGCCAGTATGTTGTAAATCATGGTGGGGAAGAAGCTCGGCGAGAGCACGCTTCCCTGTGACAGGCCGTGCTCATGAGGAGTGACACTGCTAATGTAGCGCTGTCGCATCTGACCTTACCTGTCTCTGAGGAAGTTGAGAATGAAGCGCACCATGTGTCTGCGTAGGTCTATCTTGTGGAGTTTGTGTCAGTGCGGCCTTGTGTACTCGGTCGAATGCGGCAGTGATGTCTAAGTAGGCAGCTATTGTTGTGTGTTTGATGCGTAGACCACTTTTGATGTTATGCACTAATGTAATGAGATTGTCTGTAGTTGATTTTGACGCTGGAAGCCGCATTGAAATTCGCCGAGCAGGTCGTAGTGTTCTTGAAAGTGTCGCAATCATGTGGTGACACTGTGCTCGACTAGCTGACTAGCGCAGCTCGTGAGATAGGCCTTTGGGGTGGAACGATCTGCGTGCGGCTTTATTAGTGGGATGAATAAACTTATGGACTGTTCACACCTAGCGTAATATCGACGCAAAAAGCCAGCGCAATGGCGAAGTAGGCGTAATACCGACGCAATGGGCGTAACATCGACGCGTCGACAGACAAGTGAATATCAGCAAATATAGCAGATATAGCAAATATAGCAGCAAATATATGATCGAGCATGAGCAAATATGGCGACCACAGATTATCCCGAGCAGTCTGTCGACCTTGCGTCAAGGCCGCTGGTGCGCCGAGCGGAAAAAGTTGACAAAATCTAACTTCGTCCGCTCGGAAATCGCCAGCATTTTGTAGGACTCGGCAGACAGCTGACGCAAGGCCGACGCAATGGCAGAATCGGCAGACTTATTGGGTCCCGTGCTAACTGTCCGCTAGCTTTGCGTCGATTCCGACAGTGCGTCGAGAATACACTAGGTGTGACCAGTCCTTTACCCGCCAAGTAGGAGTATAGGCGTCGATGAAGTTAATGATCGTTAATGGCCGGGTAAGTACGTTAGATTGTTTTTGCCGGGATGTTTTAATAACTGGTAATGAATGTCGTCCGGCCCAACCGATTTGTTTCCACACTTGGCGATAGCAAGGTGCAATCCTTGTATAGTGAATGATTGGTTGTGATATTATTTGCTGTTATAGTTGAAAGTTGTATTGGACGTGAGGGTATCCAGAGAGTTTACTATGGTTGTGTCGTAGGTGTTGTTGCCAGAGACTCTGGCGTAGTGCAGCCTATAGTGGTCTACGGTTTGTTGTGGGTCATTTATGCGATGTCCCTCTCACCGTCAGCTGGGGAAGAAAGCCTCATGGTGGGTGTTTCTGGTCGAAGCGCTTCACCAGGTCCCATATTCTGCCGGTAAGGGTGTACCTATTGAATTGTGACGTGAATGACTGCCAGCAGTTTTGGCGTGCTACTCGAATTGTGCACAGGCAGTGGTTTTGGAACTGTCTGTATGCTGATAGGTGTGCTTCGCACGCGCATCTTTTGTGCTGTTTGTGGGCACGGCGCCGTGCGGCGATTGCCCTTTGACAGTCCGAGGTCCCCCATGACGCTGATGCCTTTTCCCTAGGATTATTACTTTTCGGGACTGAGTCTCGTGTTGCTGAGCTGATGGTCCTGAGTGTTGCTTTTATTTTGCTGTTTCCTGAACTAGCAAGGTTGAGGTCCACCTGATCCTCGAATTTTGTCCAGTCCACCTTTCTCAAGTTCCAAGATGGTCTGAATATTTTGGTGTGTTGGACAGCGTCCATGCTGAGCCTAATGGTGATTGGGTGGTGTTCGTGCAGCCCTGGGTCGTTTCAGACTGACGAGTCAAATAGTGAGCTTAATCGTCGAGGGTAGCACGTTTAATTATTGCAACTGTCCGATCCTCCTCAGGTCGGCTGTGACGGATGGGAGCTTCGGTGTTTAGAAGGATTAACCTGTTCCAAACTGTTCCAAACTGAACTCAGTCTCGAACATGAGTTTCTTGGAGCGCGACTCGTAATGGTTTCCGTTGTAGGAATTTTGATTTAGACTCTATGAATTTACACGGAGGAACAGTTATATTCCACTGCAGGAAGGGACCCATTGCCGAACGTGGCTAGTGTCTGCTGGTGTTTCCAAACTGTGGTGGTATCGGCGTCATGTTGGGAGAAAGTTTGAACTGGGTTACGGAGACGGGGGTGCGTGGTGAGGCAGACAGAGGTGGCAGCCTGGATCTGGACGCACGACGCACGGGCTCTGGGGGGTGAAGGGTGGCGTGGCGGCGGGATATGCGGCTGGGAGGGGCGGTATGTTCGGACGGGATTCGTTGGTCTGGGGTTATGATTTCGTGCTGGACGGGCTTCGCAGGTGTGTCGGGCTCGGTGTGGATGGTGGCATCGGACGAGGTTTTGGAATGGGTTTGGGTGGTAGCGCAGTATGTGATGTGGGGTCAGTCTAGCAGGAGACGGTGGCCGTGTGCTTGTGCGCGGGCTGTGTGGTGGCTGAGATTGTCTTGGGACTTGGCCTCAGTTTGGACCGGCCGGATGGATGGAGCAGGGTCCCGGAGCGCTGGGACTGCTTGGCGGTGGGGAGGACGCTAGCCCGTTGGGGGCAGGGTGGCGAAGGGGTACGGCCAGGTCCTGAGAAGGATGAGGTACCGGTGAGGGAAGGGATGGAGGCAAGGTCTGGGCCTGAGGGAGAGGGTGTGGCGTTGGGAGGAGGCTGGGTTTGGAGTGAGGTGGATGTGGGAGGAAGTCGCGTCCGATGTGAGGTGGGTGTGGGAGGCGGCCGGGTTTGTGATGTGGTGGATGTGACAAGAGGCCGGGTTTGCTGTGGGGTGGCGTGCGAATGACGTTTGGTGATGGTGATGTCAAGGATGGGTGTGGCGTTGAGGAGGGAGGCGTGCTGGACTTCGAGAGCCAGCTGCTGGTGGGTTGGTAGAATATGTCAGTGCTGGTTCTGGCCTGGGTGTGGGTCTCGGTCGGGGAAGTGCAGCTGCATAGCTGCGTTGGGCGGCAGGTGCGGTTTATTGTTGTGGTTTTGGAGGTGGCGGTGGTCGGGTTGTTGCGCAGGTGTTCTCGTGCTGTAGTGTGTGGCACACTGAGCTGTAGCATTCCGGCAGAACTCTGTCCTGAATACCGACTTGGGCAGTTGGGGTCGATGGCGGGATGAGGCCCATCACAGGCTGCACGTCTTCTTTCGGTCGCTGTGTAGTCGGATGCTGAGTGGAGTGCTGCACACCGGCCGCAGCTGGCTTTGGTGACGCGCACGCACGCTCACCGCGAACGTAGCGCATGCATCGGTGGCAGCGTATGATGGTGCACTGTGGTTCGGTGTAGGTACCTACTAGGTAGGCGCCTTGTGCAGAGTGAGCGTTAGGCGCCGACGTGGGCAGAGCTCTAAACATTGCCGGTTCCGCTACACACCAATTTATGGAAATACGGAATTGCTACATGAAGAGGGAAAACTTCTTAAATCACTACGAGTAATCGAAAAGACATGTGCCAAGTCGTCCATTTATGTGTTACAAAAACATATCTGTGTACCAGATATTTAAGGTAATTCGAGGCCTATCCTCAGGCCATTCATTCTGTTTCTTGTCAACACATAAAATACAACGAATGAAATGATGTAAATACGATCAAACCAGCGCTTTAATTAATGTAGGACTAGCGCTTCATAACTTGTTCACATTTGCTCCGGCTATCCCATGTCATGATTATCTCAGGTATCCTTTCCTATGCATAATTTAATCTGATATTTTCCGCCACGCATTCCTTCAACATTCCCCATTGATATCAGTTTCATCACATGTACAACATAGTATATTTAGGGCATGGATTTCAAATAGCCGACGTCGCCAATCATTCAGTTACCGATATGCGTGATTCACCATAAAGATTGCGCGCTGTCATTCCGTGGATGTGCTCGTATTGGCGGCGATGGCTTGATTTTTTAAGCCTTGGTAATGGCCATCAAGGTGTGCTCAATGATGGTCAGGCATGCAGCTGATGGCTGCAAATGGGCTGGAGGGGTAGTATTTCAGGAAATTGGGGATTGCAGGAAAATTAAGTAGAGTTTCAGCCAAACAGTGCTATAATAAAGAACCATTGCCTTTTCCATGGAAGATTTCATCTGTGAATGACTAATCACTCACCTTGTAGGGTGTGTGCCAAGCTTAAATATGAGGGGGGTATGATCATGAAGTTAAGTATCTTTTACATAGCAAAGGCAAGTGCTCAGGACTGATAGAACTGTTCGGAGACATCGCCCCTTCCCTTACCTAGGTAGGTACTTGCCACATACACTGGACACCAGCTCGCAAACTTCTCCCCGGTTGCAAATCATGTGCCTTTGAACCGAATATCTTCCTCTGAAAATTCCTTGTGCTTGCTTCCCACGTGACGTTTGAGTGAATACTGGTAGCTATACCAACTACAATTTGGTACGCCACAATGCACGAATTGCCTTAATGCCCAGGCATCCTACTTCTTGGGACTTCTGAACTTGCTCAACTTCCGCTCCTTGGGCATTGTGGCAAGCAATCACGGGACCACTCGAAAAGGAAGAACCCATGCAAAATAACCGCGTAAAAAATGGTCACATTTGAAACTGCACAGACGCAAGCTCAGCTGTCGCTCTGTCAACTTCCTTTATTGGAGTCGTCTACCGCTCGTGAGTCACACCATTCTGACGTTATGATTTAATATTCTATTAACATTTCCTAGCATGGACTACATTAACTACCTACGGTCGTTAATCTCAAATTAAATACTCTCACAAAAATACAGCATTGCTTAGTTCAATATTAGTATTTATAGAAAAATGTTTCTTTAACTAACACAGGACGTCAGAAAGGCGTGCTGCTAGCGTTTCCTAGCAGCAACGATCGCAATAAATTCAATTGATAGAGCGACCCAATAAATGTGACGTTTGTGGCGGCTGGCATGCAGACGCTGGCGGTTTTACACGAATATCACGGATTTTAATATATAGACGCATTGACTTGTAAATATATGCTTGTTCCATATATTACCAAAATGAGACAACTGTTACTTTTCTAATTGTAAATAAATATGTTCTTTTTTATCCGGCAGGGAATAATATGAAATAATTAAATAATGCGCGAATAGGAAGTGTGTACACTTCATTAAAAGTGTATACACCGCGCTACGCATCCCGAAGGAGGGAGAGAATCACCTGAAATTTCCGTATCACAATACAATATATATATATATATATATATATATATATATATATATATATATATATATATATATATATATATATATATATATATATATATATATATATATATATTATATATATATATATATATATATATATATATATATATATATATATATATATATATATATATATATATATATATATATATATATATATATATATATATATATATATATATATGTATATGTATATATATATATATATATATATATATATATACTTTGTTATAGCACATGAATAGATGAAAAATACATGACTATGTACCCAGCAATGCTCATCACTTTTGCCTTAAACTGACGAGTTTTACTTGTGATACGTCGCGCTACATCGGCAATCCAGTATACAGAATACAATGTTCACCGTAGCATCTGGATCATGGCATAATTGCCATTCAGATTCAATGATATGGATGTGGAGTGTGGATTGTGGTGTCGATGTTTAATGTGCTCAAAGCATCGCCGATGACCGAACCTCTGGAAAGCTACGGAATGTGGGTGGGTGGCGGACGGGTCTAAGGCCAGTTTTAGCAGCTGCACCAGCTGATGCTGACCCCCCCCCCCAGGCCTCCATACGCTTCTGGTTCAAGACTGTTTCAAATAATTCCAAGATACGTCAGCTTAAATGCCATAAATAACGCAAATGTGTATTATCCCACTAATAGAATCCTTTGCCGCCCCGATCACTATCCTTTGCCCCGGTAGCGCAGTTGGTTAGAGCGCCGGCCTTCTCTGGTCTCCCCTGTCCTGGCGACACAGGGTTCGAGTCGCTTCGCGCGCTCGCGTTTAGCCCCCGGCTGGGAGAGTTAGTTGGCAGCTGGCCCGATAAGGCCGGGAACGAACTACCGGGCGGCCGTGTCGGTGCATTGACGGCACGTTAAACTTTCGGTCAATTTCTGCCGTTGAACTGGAATTCATGGATCGGGTGGTGGGGCCAGGGTTCACGCAACGAGCTCTGTTAGCAATAGGACCCTGGTTCATAAAGCCACCCCAGCAAGAACTCGGTGTTTTATGAATATCATTTAGTGTTGTTTATGCCATGCTCTGTTGCATTGATGTTCTTCACGATCTGATACTGATGGAATTGATGCAACGAATTCAGTTTTCTTATTTTCTGCAGCTCGTCCGACACATAGGTATGCGAAGTATTAAAACACATTCTCTAAATTCGCTACATCTGCAAAAATGTTATAAGCCGATGCGCTACCTACCATAGTGGCTAAGTAGCCACGTTTCCAGACCTGTGGACGTGGGAGTCATAGTGTTAGAGACTAACCTGCCTCACCGGAAAGATGACCCTCCTTACCGACAAATATCCGGATTCGTTGCACCATGGATCGAGCTTTCGTCCTTTTTTTCTTTCTTTTTTCAACGTCATAAGAATGAACAAATTTAGTCTGATTTCAACAAATTGGCGTTGCTTGCCAGTTACCGCGCAATAATGATGCACAATGGGCAATGTTGGGTATTTTGGACTAATTTTCGATTAGACAGGCAGGCCCATTGGCAGATCAGTGACGTCCCACGTTCATGACCAAAGTTAATATAGGATGATCTTGGATGGCCTTGTCTTGTGTTTGTGAGCATTCTAGGATCATTTTAGTCTCTAGATATTTCAATGTGCAGTTTCATACTAGGAATGCCAAGCTTCCAAAATTTTGGACATCTCTAACACTTAAAATGCGAGTTTTCATGATTGACCTAGGCGGACACCTTGTCTAGGAGTCTAAGCGAATTGTGCGACATGTCACGATATTGAAAATGTATTCAGGCATACTTTGTTGGCCATTTCATGCAAATATTTGCAGTAGTTTGTAGATCGGCGATGAATTTGATAGTTTCTAAATTTGTTCTGCACACATTTCACCTTTGGCCTGGTATGTAACATCAATCACCATGTAATTCGATAGAATCTATGCACACTTATGACGAATGCATGGCTAAATATGCTCCATTATTATTACTTAAACGCAGCTCCACCGCGGTTCTTGTCATAGAGGGTTTGCGTTAGTATGGGTTTGGCACTTGGAGTTGGCGCCAGGCGTCCATATTAACGGTTATCAGAGAACGTTCAATCTCTTAGCTCTGGGTATATTTTCATTGAAGCATGGGAGGAACCTCCAAGGCGGTTAGACGGATCCGTGCTGGTGAAGTCTAGCTTCAAGACGTAGTTACACTAGATGTTTCGAACCCAAAAGCATCGTGGTGCGGAGACTTGTGTGGCACCAAGTTTGGCTCACATGACACCAAGGTCCCATCTCTGGCGGCCAAATTTGTGTGCGAGATTGAAAACAGACCACATTTCTTGTATCAAAAGGCCTCTAAAATTGGAAATATTAAAGTAAAATTAGACTATTAATTTTTGTGTTCCAAAAGGGCGATCGCTCCATTCATCCCTCCCTTGGATCAAGCCTTGTCTACTGATGCATTCAAAGGATGCTACCGTTTGCGTGCACTCAACTGAGGAAGGCTATTTAATAATTCGTCGTGGGAAGTGGAATATGACCATGTTGCAGTGCTCAGGTGCAATGGAAGGGTGCATAATATTACTTGATCTTTCCCAGATATGGAACGAGCTGGCTAGGATGAGGGGCCAAGGTGGAAGCAGTGCACTGGAGAGGAACGTGGCGACAGACGCTCTGCGGAAGTTAAAAGCAGCATTCCAAGCGGGGGTTGGCTGCGATGCAGGTATGTAATTTTCTGGCCTGCGTCATATCGGTTGGCCATTGTGTGTATGGCAATGTTCGCATCAACTCACATAGATATGGAGTGTGACGGCGTCGTGAAGATAGCTTCGTTAAAATGCGTGGACACCGAAGCTGATGCGAACGATATACCGTTATTTTTTGTCAAACCACGACTATAATTTTTTTTAAATAATTTTTGTTTGTTTGTTTGTTTATCCTTTGGTCCTTACCTCAGCTGCAATGGCCCAGAGCAGTGGTTTCATCACCGCTAGGTTTCCACAGGGGTGTAAAGCTTAGCTGGGAGACAGAAAGATGTTGGGGATTTGGTGTGAGCGGATTTCCTTATCGAGTCGCAGGAGTGTTCCTCGAGGGTGTTGTGGAGCTCTTATTTGTTTCTGCTTCTACAGGTGCATCTTTTCTTGCTCTTGCCATCTTACTTTTCTCTAACACATACGTAGATATCATATGCAGGTACTTCTTAGATAGCAATGCTTTCAACTGAAATATACCAAATGGACATGCTATACACTTTCTCAATTACATACATATAAGCACAGATAAATATATATACATGGACATATATATATACATATATAAATATATATATCTATATATATATATATATATATACATATATATATGTGTATATCAACATACAAATTTTATATGCATACCGTAGGCAGCAGTTGTCAATGAAAATTTTTAAAAATTGCTCAGCGTGGGCTACTATTAAATGATCCTACTTTGGAGTACAAAACCTGTGTTCTGTGGAATACAAATTAGCTGACACAATATATAAACCCATCATTTTGCTTCACAATCCCAGCAGAAGTAGCACCCTGCTAGTAGGCCACCGACGAACACGTACATACATTCAGCCAGCATACCAAGGGCGAACGGGTACATGTATTCTGTCATTAGGCCAAGGCCGAACAGGAACGTGCATTCTGCCAGTAGGCTCAGCCCGAACAGGTACATTCGACATTAGAGCTTCAAGCTCACGTCTATAATTATGATGGCTGATATGCAGCGAGAGCTAGAAAATAGAGTAAAGAGAAAGCGATAGAGACAGAGAGAGAGAGGGAGATAGAGAGGGAGAGGGAGAGGGAGAGGGGAGGGAGAGGAGAGGGAGAGGGAGAGAGGGGGAGGGAGAGGGAGAGGGAGAGGGAGAGGGAGAGGGAGAGGGAGAGGGAGGGAGAGGGAGAGGGAGAGGGAGAGGGAGAGGGAGAGGGAGAGGGAGAGGGAGAGGGGAGAGAGGGAGAGGGAGGGAGAGGGAGAGGGAGAGGGAGAGGGAGAGGGGAGAGGGAGAGGGAGAGGGAGAGGGAGAGGGAGAGGGGAGAGGGAGGGAGGGAGAGGGAGAGGGAGAGGGAGAGGGAGAGGGAGAGGGAGAGGGAGAGGGAGAGGGAGAGGGGAGGGAGAGGGAGAGGGAGAGGGAGAGGGAGAGGGAGAGGGAGAGGGAGAGGAGAGGGAGAGGGAGAGGGAGGGAGAGGGGAGAGGGAGAGGGAGAGGGAGAGGGAGAGGGAGAGGGAGAGGGAGAGGGAGAGGGAGAGGGAGAGGGGAGAGGGAGAGGGAGAGGGAGAGGGAGAGGGAGAGGGAGAGGGAGAGGGAGAGGGAGAGGGAGAGGGAGAGGGAGAGGGAGAGGGAGAGGGAGGGAGAGGGGAGAGGGAGAGGGAGAGGGAGAGGGAGAGGGAGAGGGAGAGGGAGAGGGAGAGGGAGAGGGAGCGGGAGAGGGAGATAAAATAGAGTGGGAGAGTGCATTCGTATGGGTGTGTGCGTGTGCGTGCGTGCGTGCGTGCATGCGTGCATGCGTGCGTGCGTGCGTGCGTGCGTGCGTGCGTGCGTGCGTGCGTGCGTGCATGCGTGCGTGTAGGGAGGGAGCCAGAATTAGTAGCTTTTCCCGACGGGGGCCACTGCGCACAGCTACGGCAAAAGGCGAGTTATTCGAAAGTTGTTAACCCAGCGCCCCTCATCTCAAACTGACAATGGATTCTTTGATTCACTAGGTGTGAGAGATAACTCACATACTCTAGCCCAGCATGGCAGTTAAGCCACCTACCTACCCAGGCTTGCTTTTAAACAACCTACACTAATCCAGCCTAGCATTTAGGCCATCTACACCAACCCAGCCTAGCATTTAAGCCACTCACTCTAACTGAGCCTAATATTGCAACGGAGTTGGTTTTCGGAAAACTTTGATTTCATAAATTTAGACCCCCCCCCCCCCCGCCCCCTGTACGCCAGTCGCGATGGGCTCCAGCAGGTCCCAGTGGAAAGTTACCAGTCCAAGTGGTCGAGACGCACCGGGGAGCATTCATAACGTCCAGAGTTCATTTAGTACCAAAGTTCATAACGTTCAATGCTCACAACGTCCAAGGATCATAGCGCCCAAAATTATACAATTATAAACTTTGCACTTTTTTGGACTTGATTTCGCAAATCAAGTCCAAAAAAGTCCAAAATTTATCGGACAGGGTGCGTTCATAACTTCCAGAGTTCATAACTTCCAGGGATCACAACCTCCAAAACTGGCTTCAGAGGGAGCGTTCATAACGTCCAAAAGTAGTTCCTCAGTTGTCCGCTAGAGGAGCCAGCGGAACCCTGGCGGTGAAATCGTGAGGCTGTGTCTCCGCTTGCTGTCAACAGGTGGCAGGAGTGGTCGGTTATTGTCACATGGCACTTCGCAAATGTGCTGCCAAATGTGGTCTGGTGGATTCTTCAGGTGTGGATTCTGAAATATTATCCAGTTCCTCCAGGGGACGAATACATTCCCTCAGATGGTCGCCTTCGGTGGGAAAATTCGTTGAGCGGATCCAGGGGCTGCGTTCGAGAATACTGAGGGGGCAAATTTTCCTCCAAAAAGAGCGCCTTTGGGTGGAAAATACGTTCCAAAGGGGTAGGGCAGGGTCTTTCCCCGATCGGGGCGGCGACACCTTCCTCTGGGGACCGGAGGTAAAGACTGCCGTGGGAAGATGGGGAATGTATCGGGACGTCGCTGCTTATCAGTTATCAGCTATCTGGACGGTCCCCTAATGTCGGAACTCTGGACTTTGACCATGAGGGGTGCGGCTCACCGACGCGCCGGGCCGGGCAGCGTAACAAGCGGTGGGGCATAAGTTTGAATGCATGCAGTTCAGATTAGTGAACACACAGCAAAATGGAATGGGCGATACTTTGCATTCGAATCCAGGGATACATTATTGAGGTATCAAAGCTAGGAAATCCATTTTCTTCGCGTATTCTTATTTTCCTCGAGTTATTCACAATAGATAACCTCACGACTTAGGAGAAAATACACATGAATTGTCATGTGCGTTGCAAGGCCCATGAACATACAGGAGTTACGCCCAAATAGGAAGAGAAAAACTGGACTCATTTCGGCCGGATATGGTGAATACACGACTAGAAACTGATTGAAATGGTTCATGTTCACTCTGGTACAGCATTATTGCCATGCGCGGATCCATGCTTCAGGGTGGGACGCATATGGTACAAAAGGTGCCTTCTATCTGGTCGTATTTGCAAGGAACAGCCGTGCATCTATGTCGACCCCTCGTCGTTATGTCGTATTTCCGCCATTTTGGGGAAAAATGCTGATTATATGAAATGCATCCATGGAACAACGGCATGGCAGTTATGTCAAGTACTTTTATACTCATTTTAAGAACATGACATCTCTTAAGATCCTACGAGAGGACTTCTGCTCAGTACGGTAACGTGCTGATTTCAGGTGAGCGCTGTCATCTTTATCCGTATCTTTACTTGGCCTACCGCTAAACACAATCCACAACACACACGAACGCTCAACATGAAGGCTCAGCAGCGGCGAACCTTGCCTAAACCTGAGGCCAATGTTACTATGTGTTTGTACTTCATACGGAAGCGTTACCGAAATGAAGACACGGCGATACAGATTCGTCCACTTAAGCTCGTCACTGAACGTAACCACTTGTAGGAACTCTTACTAACTTCTTTTTAAAAAAACGCAAAATCGACCTACAATGAATGAAATCACTTGGCACAGTAGCTGAAATGGATGCAGTTAGGGTTTGTTTGATTACGTAATATATCAGTAGGCGTTTGTTGTCTTCGCCGCGCTCATTATTCATTTCCTTCATCTAGCAGGAAGCGTTTTGGCTTAGTGAACATGATTAACGCTACGCAATTTAACACGTAAGGCACAATATTTATGCGTTAACAGTGTCGCACTGATGACGGTTGCCGGGGCCGTCCACTGGCTATACAACGAATTAATCGTGTTTACAGCCTACTGGCGGTTAACCCTCGCCCGTATAGGGGGGAGTGCAACCCCCCCTAAGGTTTTTGTGTATTCCTTCCAAACCGATGAACGGATCGATCTGAGATTTTCAGTACCCTCTGGGGCAACCTTTTGACGACTTTTGGTGAACTTTTTTTTGGAGGTCATGTCAGGTCACGGAGTTATGAGGTCATAAACGGGAGCACCTACGACCAATTTTCAACAAATACGTGATTATCGCACCTAAACATGACATTGTTGTCTACATCGACTGGTATTATGTGTTTTGTTATGTGTTGGGTTCCCATTGAAAAATAATGTTCCCAAAATCGGTGACCTCGGTTGACCTCAGTTGACCTCGTTTGACCTTTCGACATTTTTTAGCTGACCTACGGTAATCTTTAGTGCTGAATTCGAATTCAGCGTCCATTTTTACCCTAGGGAACTTTAAACTTCGAAATTGGAACCACTTTTTAAAAAGTTGAATATTTGAGGTCACGGCTTTGACCTCATTTGGTGCATGACATATTGGTCCGATCACATCGTGTGACATTTCGTTGTGTTCGCAAGGTCCCAATAAACATATATCCGGCCATTTCGTGCATATTTAGACAGTAGTTTCGATATAACTGACGATTTTCTTCGGAAAATATTTTTAAAAAATCAATTTTAGACCTTTGACCTGACCTGGAAGGTCAACCATTGATATTAGAAGGTCATACTGAATTTCAATCGCGAGATCTCGGCTAGGTCTATAACTTTGGTCTTTTGTTCGTTTTCGTAACATGCACGGTTTCGAATCGCCAGGGGGGGGGGGGTCGTACCCCCCACCCCCCTATACGACCGAAGGTGGTAAAATGCCAAATACTGGCGAAGGTTAAGTCGCTGCTCCATCTTGCGTGATATATCCTTTAGGAATTCGAGACGCTGTTCCTCTATCTCGAGGCGGCTTATCTCCATGTGTTCTCTGTTCTTGATATAATTTTCCTTTGCCCGGAAGTATGAGTCAATGGTAGAGTTCTTTCAGTAGCGGATCACACGTTGGGTCATACGGTTTGAAGTAGGGGTCGATGAGGAGAATGACAAAGAGGTGGAAGAGGAGCGTTGTGGTACAGGTGCCATTGGCGGTGAGGTCGGTTATGCAATCGGCTGTGACGACGAGGCAGGTGTTGATAGCCGTACCGCCGACTGTATCGCCTGTAGTACCGTCGGTTTCGACGCCGGTTGTTCGGACGAGGGATGAACTGCCAGTTGAGCTCCAGCTTCGATATCAGAAGGCAAAGAGGATCTGACATAGTGCGGGAGAATGCATGGGTTGTTCCCCATAATACGACACATCTGGTCGGTGTGCGCCCATGGCTTCCAGACACTCCCCCGGCCCGAACATTTCGGCCCAGCATTGTCACGTACTCTCTTGTAAGAGTAGAGGGGGCCGTTCCATTTCCTCCTAGCTTTGCTAGGAGCTCACCCAGGAGACGCGACATCTCCTCCCAGTGTTGTCGCTTGCGAACCGGAAGCCAGGCTTTGAACTTGTCATAAGCACCCTCCATTGCGTCGAGCAGCAACTGATTTTTGTCAGGGTTGTTCATCGGTGGAATAGGCTGCCTGCTGATGTTGTGGGGAGTTACTCATTGAATGTATTTGTAAATAGAGTGGACAATTTTTGTAGACACGATAGTCTTGTTTTGAGTTATAATTTGTGATGTACGGGGTGATATTTATGATAAGTAAGTGTGCACGGCACAGACCCCTTTAAAGAGGCATGGATGTAATTAGAAAATCATTGGTAAGGCATTCAATCCACATGTGTTAAAACGCATCAAGGGTATAGGGTTGGATAGCTAAGGTAGATAGGCATTGTTACGTGTGTGGGATGTGGTGGATGGTTTCTTTAGGATGTGGTGATGGTTGGCGTGGGTCTTTTTACCGGGCTTATGGTATCTTCCATCTACAAACTTAACTGGATTGGCCCTTGTGTCTCTTATTAACCCGCGCACGTCCGGGGGGGGGGACAGATATCTGCCCCCCCTGCGGTTTTTCCTACTTTGCCGCCATACTTATCGGGTTAGCAGAGCCAAACCTCGCATGGCTGCTCATTGGTCTTTTCCGCATATCCTCAGAAATGTTTGACCCTGGGTCATCTCAAGTCAGGTCACCAGGCCAGGCGAAGTGATCTAGTTCTAGTCCTTCCGAGTTCAAGGTGGCATCACTCCCACAATAATTGGCCGATTGATTTCAAACTTATATCACGTCATGATCTTATCAGGGTCTATAATATGTATATCACGGTTTTTCCATTGGCCATGGCCTATGGAAAAATATACAAATGTTTCCTGGTTACATATTTGCTCTCGGAATGACCTCCAACCGTTATGGCGTGTAGTTGGAAGCTATTCGCAATGCTATCGCTAACATTTTTGCTCAGTGGCCCCTCCAAGGTCAGCTGAGGTCACCTGAAATCACTAGCACATTTCTGCGCACTATATCGCAATGCATTGAGCTAGAAGGTTGAAATTACCGTCATTGTGCTTGTATCGCCAAGACGTGTCGATTGATATATTACATGACCTCCATACTCTACCCCATGACCTTGACCTGAGGTCATTGTTTCGGTTACCCATCTGTTGACCTGACCTTAAATTACACAGCGTATGTCGATAGCACATTTCAAGGGCTGTCGAATAGCATTTGCAGTTTGTTTCTATCTGTTACAGGTCCTGAGATATGTGCCAATATCTGAGGGTCCCACCCGATCTGGTCGAATTTGACATGATGACCCAGTGACCTAAATATTGACCTGAGCGAGAAAATGACCGAAATACTTTCGATAGAGCTTGTCGCCAGCTATCCAAAGCCGTTTTCCGTTTGTCGCTACCTAGCATAGTTCTCGAGATCTTAAGGGGGGGCAGACATCTGCCCCCCCCCCCCCGGACATGCGAAGTTGGCGCGGACCGCCGGACGTGCGAGTGTTAAGTCTAAACACTTTATGACTTTACATAGGGTGTACCTTGCAGTGGATTCAGCACCTTCCTTCGGGATGTGATACTGATGAGATTGGCTATGGTAGCACAATAGCCATGATTGGAGGTGTTTGTAATTGTTGAGGAGGTGTTATGCAATATCCGGTGAATGGTGCCAGATATATTGGGATATATAGCTCCCTAGGAATTTCAGATAATTGATTGATTGTGGTGAGAGCATGCACTTTTCTAGTATCTTTTCTAGATAGGCTTAACCCAGATGGAACCCTGTGGCTCTTATTAATACTTAACATTGTATGACTTTATGACTTTATGACTTGATAATGCAATGCATTGCAATTCTCTACAGATGTGCAGATCATCCCATACCTTGTCAGAATCCCAGTTCAGACTGATGATCTGTCACTGCTATAATATTAATCAACACAATCTTTATCAGCGCGCACACCAACACGTCTCACTTCACCCAATTTTCATTAACACACGCCCCGCATCGGTAGGCAGTTCATGAACTAGTATGGTGCTGTGGGTCACTGGTGCGAACTTGTCGTACCCCTGTGTTCCTTTCACCGTGATGGCTTTCGGGAAGCGCTCGGTGAGGTGAGTCGTGACGTCCATTTCCTCCTGCTTTGATGCAAATATGAATTTGATGCAGCTGGCTAGCTTGTGCGACAAATACTCAAACATGTCCTCCGCCGTCAGTATTTGGTTGTTAAGCAAGAGCTTGAGGCTCTCTTGAGCCGCGGCACGCTTGGTTGTGCCCCTGATGGCGTCGCAAGCGTCCATGCGATGAGATGTGACAAAAATTCCACTCACAAGGTACCCCAAAATCTACCTGATGGTGACACACATTAACCAAGCCATGTTAATTCGTATACTGCCGTCTGTGAAGTACATATTTTTGGAGGTCAGGTACTGCGGTCAGAATTTCTGGGATAAGCCGTTGCAGGAACGCATGCACCATGTCAGTTTTGTGCTTTGTGCTGTCAGGATACAGCAGTAGCTCTGATGGCACAGTACCTCGTTCTCACGCCGGTACACTACAAACGGGTGCCCCGTATGTAGTAGTACGGTAGTACAGTATTTCGGACGAATCCCAGTGGAAGCATTGAGTTACATCCTACACCACAAATGAATAATGTTTGGCGAAATCGTACTAGGCAATCACTTCGCCCTCCTTGGCAATAGCCTTTGCGTAGGCGAAGTGCTGGCCTTGTTTGTCAGCCACAAAGTGGTGTTTGATCAACTTCACGGTTTACGTGCTGAAATATCGCATGCTTCCCTTTTTGGTCCATACTATTTCTGCGAGTGTACAACGATGCGCGCTCATCCACGGTTTGTACGCAATATAATTATCCAAGTCATCATCTGGGGCAAAATCACCTTCACTCTCTTCTCCTGATTTGTCCGCGAGGAGAATCCTTAGAAAGTCCATCACCCCGTCTTCACCAGGGCAGTCCTCACAGTTGTGCATCATGGAATCACGGTTTTCAATGTGTCACATACACACACATGCCAAACACAGTGTGATCGAGAATGTTACGGCATTTGAGACCGGGAAGGCCGAGAGCGGATATGAGCAGTTTTGGGTTTTGATGACAAGTGCACATGCACACCAAGTGCGTCCCACTGCTGCCTGCCAAGACGCAATGCTTCGGATGAAGGGCAGCGAAGGTTAAGAAGCCGGTGCGAGGGTTTTCAGAGTTTTGCTTGGAGGGAAGACGGAAGGAATAGGGAGAGAAACAAGGGGAAAGGAAGACATTGATATTGTGTCACAAAAAATGATCCTTCGCCCATGCCAATTGCATCGAAATTGAAATGGAACTCTATAGATATTACTTTCACCACATTTGCTGTTTGTTGTTGGGTAGGCCAGTGCAAGTGTTTAAAGCATTGCAGCATTCATTCTGCATGCATAGCAGCAAGAAGAGGCACCTCAGATGATTCAAGCACATCTGGAACTTAGGTGCAAACAATGAAATGATGATGCGCAGCATTACATAGAAGCAAGTTCCCCATCACTGACTGAGGGTGTTAGTACTAATACATGGGTGAAACATAGCAAAATGAGGTTGCCTTCACCTCAAGAAATGTTCAGAGTTGTAGAATTAAAAGACAAATTTTGGTATTAGACAAATCCACTGACAAAGGATTGTCAAGGGATTGTTCATCAGTGAAATATTATTTGTGTTATACATCAGACAGAAATCTAGCTCCAGAGCCACTGATAATTATTGAGTCTTTTTTGTGCTCCTCCATCTCTTCCAATTCCTCTCCAATTTCAACTCTGAGCTCATCCGGGCTAGGTTAAAAGCCAGCCTGAGCTGCCATGCCAGACCCCACAGACATCAATGCATGCACCTGAGCAGTCAGTCTCAACAGCCTTGCACAGTGTCTTAACTGTCTGGTGCAGCTGCACCTAAATGCTCCAGCACTCACCCCAGTTCCCCCTCCTGGGGAACTGACAGCTTGGCAGTCAGTGTATATAAATGCAATGATGTCACGTCTATGCTCAACATGGTGTTAAATCTAAACTACTAAAAAACTAAATCTTCCCACCCCCTAATTTTCACATTTTCTTAAAACTGATGTGCACCACATTCCTATCATGGAGGAGCAATCCTACAAACACCAAATCAACTACACACATACCTTCATTGTACAGAGACTAATTAGAACTAAGAGACCTCTAACAATTGTATTTTGTTCTTTCAGGGACAGTGAACATGGAGTTATCTACCAGTGTCACTTGTGTCAAGTGCTTTTCGGTCATGAGAATGTAGCAACCGAGCATGTACAGGCCTACACAGGTGTCTGTTGCACAAATGTGTACAACTGCTTGTCTTGTGGAGCACTGTTTGCTGAACCCGAGCTCCACGATCACCACACTGCATCCTGTCATGTGACCCCAAAACCGGGCGACGAGGCAAGTGAACATGCTTTCAAGGCTGATGCTACTGACAAAAATCAGTTGCTGCTCGACGCAATGGAGGGTGCTTATGACAAGTTCAAAGCCTGGCTTCCGGTTCGCAAGCGACAACATTGGGAGGAGATGTCGCGTCTCCTGGGTGAGCCTCCTAGCAAAGCTAGGAGGAAATAGAACGGCCCCCTCTACTCTAACAAGAGAGTACGTGACAATGCTGGACCGAAATGTTCGGGCCGGGGGAGTGTCTGGAAGCCATGGGCGCACACCGACCAGATGTGTCGTATTATGGGGAACAACCCATGCATTCTCCCGCACTATGTCAGATCCTCTTTGCCTTCTGATATCGAAGCTGGAGCTCAACTGGCAGTTCATCCCTCGTCCGAACAACCGGCGTCGAAACCGACGGTACTACAGGCGATACTGTCGGCGGTACAGCTATCAACACCTGCCTCGTCGTCACAGCCGATTGTACAACCGACCTCACCGCCAATGGCACCTGTACCACAACACTCCTCTTCCACCTCTTTCTCATGCTCCTCATCGACCCCTACTTCAAACCGCATGACCCAACGTGTGATCCGCTCCTGAAAGAACTCTGCCATTGACTGATACTTCCGGGCAAAGGAAAAGTATATCAAGAACAGAGAGCAGAGGGAGATAAGGCGCCTCGAGATAGAGGAACAGCGTCTCGAATTCCTAAAGGAAATATCACGCAAGATGGAGCAGCGACTCAACCGCCAGTAGGCTGTAAACACGATTAATTTGTGGTATAGCCAGTGGACGGCCCCGGAAACCGTCATCAGTGCGACGCTGTTAACGCATAAATATTGTGCCTTACGTGTTAAATTGCGTAGCGTTAATAATGTTCACTTAGCCAAAACGCTTCCTGCTTGATGAAGGAAATGAATAATGAGCGCGGCGAAGACAACAAATACCTACTGATATATTACGTGATCAAACAAACGCTAACAGCATCCATTTCAGCTACATGTGCCAAGTGATTTCATTCATTGTCGATCGATTTTGCGTTTTTTTTAAAGAAGTTAGTAAGAGTTCCTACAAGTGGAAGTTCATATTTTACGTTCAGTGACGAGCTTAAGTGGACGAATCTGTATCGCCGTGTCGTTCATTTCGGCAACGCTTCCGTAAGAAGTACAAACACATAGTCACACTGGTCTCAGGTATAGCCAAGATACGCCGTTGCTGAGCCTTCATTTTGAGCGTTCGTGTGTGTTGTGGATTGTGGCTGGCGGTAGGCCAAGTAAAGATACGGATAAAGATGACAGCGCGTTACCTCAATCAGCACGTTACCGTACTGAGCAGGAGTCCTCTCGTAGGATCTTTGTTACGCATTAATTTTCAGGGTGTGTCTGTGTGGTGATACATATCCCATTGTAATACTCGGTGGACGCTTCCGTTCATGTTGTTGTGATAGCCAAGATCATTATGGTACCGTGTGGTACACGGAGCAAAGGCGGTGATTGTGCGAAAACAACGTAATACAATGCGCACCATTTTCAAAGCATCTAAGATCGCTTTGTCTTCATGTCGTTGTTGCAGTATTCGGCTCACACTTATATTTAGGCCAAGCGATGTTGCCCAAACAACAAAAGTGCTATCAGCAGATTGTTTGTTCCGCTCTCAGAAGGGTCAGTCGCTTACGCATCGTCCAATTCGATAGTTTTCCAAGATGCGTGTAAGTTGCTGTCAGATCTTGCGGTACCATCATAGGCGCACCGGAGGGGGGGCCCAGGGGGCCCGGGCCCCCCCATGAGACCAAAGTGCCCTTTTGGCCAAAAGGGCCCTTTTGGCCGAAAAGTGCCCTCTTGGCCGGAGTGTCCCAAATTTAGCCCAAAAATCACCTGCCTTATGTGCCCCGCCTGTGCCAAAGGTGCCCTTTGGGCCCAAAACTGCCCTTTTGGCCTAAAAATGACATTCCCCTGTGCCCTTTCCTGTCCTATGCCTGTCCCAATTAGGTGCCCTTTTGATCTAAAAGTGCCCTGTGCCCTGCCCTGTACCCTGCCCTGTGCCTTGTGCAGGGCAGTTCGTGTCAGCTGTTATCATCCTTTCCAGAAATCCACATCCTGCGTACTTTTACATCAAAGGTAAGCGGGCAACCTTCATCTCACGACATAATGCATGCAGGCTGCATGTTTTTGGAAATATTATTGTAAATACAAGGGTTCGGTGCTATAACATATAACGTGTCCCATGGAAAATTCCCCCCCCCCCACCCGGTCAGCAAACCTTCCAGTGTGCCCGGGCCGCAAAGTGCCCTTTTAGAGCCGGTCAAGTGCCCTTTTGGAGCCGGCCAAGTGCCCTTTTCGGTCCGGGCCCCCACATGGAAAAATCCTGGGTGCGCGCCTGGGTACCATCATCGATCTTAGTGTCTGTTTCCATTCTGCTTTGAATATTTCAGTTAATTCCTTTGAATACATCCGTTGATTTCAAATACATGCATA
Organism: Ashinkailepas kermadecensis; assembly: GCA_034440615.1. Taxonomy (NCBI): domain Eukaryota; kingdom Metazoa; phylum Arthropoda; class Thecostraca; family Neolepadidae; genus Ashinkailepas; species Ashinkailepas kermadecensis. The sequence goes on from JAOTOM010002388.1 coordinate 50,446, forward strand.
CCAAATCATGACATGACTAAATTGTGTGCAAAATGCAATGAATTATCGTGCTGGTAATGAATCACACCCTTATGTCGTTACCATACTTCACCAATCAGACACACAGGTATGCCAATCTTACTCTTTACCCCGACACCACTGAGAGTAGCGATAAGTCAACCGACCTCGGCAGTATGGAAAAACCACACCAGACCCTATGAGAGGTCTCACCAGCGACAGAACGTCCTCAGCAGACCTGCACCGTTAAACAAACAACCGGCCGCAGAGCAGTCGACCGATGGAGGCTGCAACGAGAAGCTGCCATCGCTGCGCTCCGTCGCTGGCGCACAGCCGAAGACTGGCATCAAAAGCGTCCGCCCCGTAGACACTGCCGGCAGCAGAGACGTCAGTTAGCCATGCTGAGATGGCCATAGTGCTGCCAGAAGCAAGGTTACAAGTTGGTTCGGCGACAGGAACAGCAAAATGGGTTAAATCTTGTGAGAAGAGGCAATGCAAGAAAAGCAGCAAGCGTAATTAAAACTGCAATTGCTGAAGGTGGGGTCTGACGGGCGGAAACACTGCCTTCATCACAGATGTCCCAACTGTCGACTGTCCTGTTGACTACCTAACTGACTGTTGACTGACTGTTGACTATCACAGAGCCTAATCTCACTAGTAGATACATACTATCTCGCCACCCCACACACGCTCGTTTTTCCGCGTCACGAGATGCAACGCATGGAAATGGCTACACCACCCTGCCCTGTATGGAAGACTCGGACGGAGGTGTGTACAGGGGTGGGGGCTACAACTCACGCACCCTTGCAAAGCGTGTCGTCCATCCCACCAGTCCACCCACTCACTTCCCAATGTGCATTCGTCCCGGTGGCGTGTCGAGACGCGGCGGCTGTGTGGCGCCCCCTTGCGTGGCGGTCGGCGCTGGAGGGTGTCGGTGGCGCCGCCTGGCCACCCGACGGTAGCGACAGTTCAGCCTCTCAGCCCCACGGATCCACACTCGCTGGAGGGTGTCGGTGGCGCCGCCTGGCCACCCGACGGTAGCGACAGTTCAGCCTCTCGGCCCCACGGATCCACACTCGCGTTACGCCCACGGCTCCTCACTGGCGCTCCATGCACATTTTTCATTGGCGTTCTGTCCACAATTCCTCAACAAGACGGATACGCTTTTGCACGGTCGCCGCACCGTCATCACCGCTTACATTGGCATCACCTCTTACATTGGCATCGGTCCTTACATTGGCATCGCCCCTTACACTGGCATCAATCAATCTCAATCAATCATATATTGAGGTCTCCATAGTCCATGCAATGTAGAAACAAGGCATGTACGTCATGGCTTTTCAGCCCTCTCGTCAAATCACAGTTGAAAATATAAGATAAAATGCCTACTGACCGTCTCCTGATTTAAAATATAACAATAATAAAGCACATTTGAGATGAGCGTATGCAGCACTATATCACGGGTGGCCAGCATCCTTCCTAAACTTCTCATTCCATGCCGCGATTGCCCTGTATGGGAAGTTGTGTCTGGCGAATTCAGTCCTAATCCTAGGTAGCTCGAGCATATCTGCGTCTGTACCTCGTGTCCGCCTACTGGTGACTTCGTCACGACGGGTGAGACACTCTGCCAAGCTAGGAGGGACGGATGTAGACAAGAGCCTCTCGACCATGGCCACATCCCGCTCTTCGACCATACTTTCGACCCTCGGCCATCCCAGCGCCTCAAGGGTGGGCGTCATGTGTTCTCGTCTGTGCTGGCCGGAAACGATACGAGCGCCGAAATTTATGATCTTTTGAATTCTGTATTTCTGCGATTTGTTACAACCTCCCCAAACTGTCAAACAATACTGAAGGTGTGGGAAAACGAGAGCCTGAACAAGAAGTTTCTTTGTCTCACGCGGAATTTTGTGACGTAATTTTGAAAGCCCGACGAGAACAAAATAACACCGCCGAGTGACCTGCGACACTTGCTTTTCCCATGTAAGAGCCGAATCCACGAATACCCCTAGAATCTTAGCGTGAGGCGAAGCCTCAATTTTGTTGTTTCCGAACTGGATGCTGAACGGGGCTGACTTTTTGCGCAGGGGTTTAATGATCAAGAGCTCAGTTTTGCTTGGGTTAATTTTGAGTCGGCTCTGAGTGAACCAATTTTGGGCGACGCTGAGTGTGTCTTCGACACGCTGTATAAGCCTGGAAATATCCGAATCAGAGTCCAAAAATTGAATGTCATCTGCATAAGAAACTTGCTTACCACAATTTAGATGTGAGACCAGATCATTTGTGAAAATCAAAAATAATTTTGGTCCCAGCTGGGACCCCTGGACGACCCCTTGCTGACCGGGAGGGGGGCAGGAGAACTTTTTTATATTTTTTGGGGGGGGACTAAACCAACCCCTTAAGAACAGTTCCAAGAACAGGGCTCAAAAAATAGCACCGTCCTGGCGATAGCGTCGGCGACCAGGTGCAGACTCACCAGGCCGCAGTGGCGACCAAAGCCAAAATTTTGCTTTGATATGTCCGTCAACATTTGAACCATAAATGATAGAATTACTTTCATTTAGCAGCAATGATCTTTTCCAAATCAAAAAGTGTACTATGCGCGTACCGCTAATGCTACCAAATATCCCGTCCCTGTGACATACCATATTTATACTAGAAGCTCCCGTCGGCACAGGACGGCGCTTTTCTGACAACCACAATGCTAAACCAATGGCATACCGTGGTCGCCAAAAGTGCCGACGGAATGCGGACCCGCCGACCAATGTGGTCGTCGCCTAGAAATCTAGTTGTAAATGAGGAATTGGAAATCGGACAACTCTTGGTGGCTTGTTCTGTCGTTCGTTCGAAAATTGGTTGTTTACGGTATTTGTACCTAATCGTGATGGTGAATTAATGTCTTGTTTTCGTGAATTGATTGCTTGACTGCCTTGACTCATATTGACATTGTCGAGGTAGGTACCTAGTTAGATATTCAGGCGTAGACTCCATCCAACCATTCAAGATACTTACAGGGAACCAGTTTGCTCCTGGAGGTTAGAGGTCAAATTGGATCAGGATAATACAGAAAGGTATGTTGATGCTCCTACCTACTTAGGTACCCAGGCAGGAACCTACCTAGGTGCCAAGGTACCTTCCTAGGTACAAGGATATGATCTTGGGTAGCGGTGTCCAGAGTGCAAGCATTGGTAAGTTTGTTGTTTTACTTTGGATATGACATTGTAAGACAAAACATATTATAAGAACACATTTAATAATGGGATTAAGATGATGTAGCATGTTGCCTACCTAACCATTTACATGTTACCAGCACAAGTGCATGCATACTTTCCAGTTGGTAACGATGATAATATCAACATCTTGATATTTAGTTGGGGCAGTATATAATGAAGAAGAATGCAATATGTCAAATAAATCCTAATCTAACATAACCTCTGCCACTAGGTGATTTTATGCTTTATCCCATGTGTTATGTCAGGCCTTTAATTCTAGCCTAGTCTTTTCTTTTTTAAAGAAATATATCAGGGTCGAACACTATCTTCAGAAAAAGGAAAAATCAAACATTTTCTATAAAAAAAAACAAGAAAGCAAAACATAATTTCATTCCATTTTGAGCAGGAATGAATGGTTCCATCGTCTTAATCATGTTCAGAAACATGATCTCACAATATTGGCTATAATTGCACTTTAAGGTATGCATGAGGCAAGTTTTGCACACATTTTATCTTCATGAAGCAAGCAATAGGGTAAGGACTGGTTAGGTTAAGCTTTTCTTTTAAGCTAAAAACACTCATTTTTAAACCTTTTTCAACAAACAAAAAATATTTCTTCAAAAACAGATTGGCTAGGGTAGGCTATGTTAGGTTTTTAAATTTGAAAATGTTTGAGAAAAATTGTGAAATTTTATTTTTGCAAGAAATGCATTTTCTTACATGGAAGGTTAGGCTAGGCTAGGCTAGGTTATGCTAGGTTATGTTATGTTGCACTTTTTCTTTCTTTTGCACGTTATTTTTATGCTATATTACCCAACTCCAAGCCCATTTGTTGATGTTATTTTGCCTACTAACTGAAATTTATGCATATGCACAGGAAATGAGTGGTCACGTCATGTTGACCACATTCACATAGAGATTGCATTGGAAAAAGAAATGCGATGTCCTGAAGTGTCATGTCATTCTGAAAGTTAAAAACAAAAACATCTAGTGTAAATTTTTGGGTATTGTGCTTTTAGGTATTCACAGGACAAGTTTTACACACATTTTACTGCCATGAAGCAAAGAGTGTTGTTAGGTTTGGTTACATGAGGTTAGTTTAGGTGTTTTTATGGAGAACAATTTTCCTTTATTGAACAACAAAAAAATGTTGATTTTTCTTCAAAAGCAGGTTAGGCTAGGTTAGGTTAGGTTTTTCGTTTGATGAATCTTGAGAAATAAATATGAAAGCTTTCTACTTTTTAATATTTCTTTTTTCATGGTAGCTTGGTTAGGTTATGTTATTTCTTTTGCCTTTGAGCATTATTTGTATGCTATATTACCCAATTGAAAGCCACCTTTTTAGTGTTCTTCTACATGCCAACTGAAAAGTAAGCATTTGCAGAGGAAATGAGGAAATGAGGGACAAAATTAACTCGTTCTTTTTGTATTTCATTAAATTAGAAATCCTAACATAAGATATCCTATGATAACACCTTTGCTTTACAGAGGAAAAGCATGTGATTACTGATTAGCATGTCTTGTATACAGTCTAAACTACAAATTACTGCAGCTCCTAAGATGGCAAGTGGAGAAGGTTTAGATAAAGATACCTATATAGAAGAACATTGGAATGTAGAGCTGGTGCTGATTTGGTCTGCTTACTTTGCTTTTCAGTGCCATCCACCTTGCCATGCCAGAATTTGCTGTGTCAGTTCCAATTATTTTTTAAAAGAAAAAAACAGCAACTCTAACATACACAGAGATTACAGCACAATGATGGTACTTTTCTTTGTATAGGTATCATGCAGATACTTTGAATAGGATATATGTAGGATAGATGGCATTTTTCCACTCTAGCCAGGATATGGGTCTTCAGCATCCAAATCCAGTGTGAATAGAATACATGCATATTATGCTGGATTTCAAATAAAGTAATTGTACCAGAATGTTGGTGCACTGTACAATCATTCCAGGACATGCACAGATGTGTAGAGTTTGGCTTGAAAAATATTCTTTGTTCAGGCATATTTTCTGCCCAAGTTACCTATCCAGATATCTTGAATAGTATATATCTAGAATAGATGGTATTTTTCCACTCTGGCCAGGATATGGCTAGGATATGGGACACCAGCATCCCAATCCAGTGTGAAAAGAATACATGCATGTTTTACTGGACTTCAAACTGAAATAATTGCGCCAGAATTCTGGTGCACTGTATAATCATGGCACAAGTACAGATGTATTGAGTTATGCTTGAAAGAAATGCTTGGTTGAAGCATAATTTTTTGCTAAGTATCCCTGGATATGTACCATTATTTCATTTGTCTGGAGCTATGCTAGATATGTCTGAGTAATATGTATTCTCAAGTTGCTTCAACATGGGGAACAACTCAAAACCAGTAAAGCTTGGTTAAATACATTTCCCTTCAATAAAGCTGTCATGAGCTGTAGCATATCTGTACATGTGATGTAAATTTGGTGCGGTGTGTCAAAATTGTCATGGAATTCTTCAGTTTCAAAGCAAGGAGGGTTGGACATGGTTGAATTTGCTCTTTAATGTTGCATTTCGAGAGCAAAATGCTTAACATTCAATTCCAAAATTGTAATTTTGTCTTCCTGAACCATTAACTCCTTTCTGTATTTTCCAGTTAGCTTGGGCATGTCAATCAAACCAGAAGAAGTTTGCAGTCATTTGCAAACATCTTAAATCTTTTGGTGAAAAGGTCTCATATATTATAATCCCATATATTCCAGACAATTCCCCATGGAGGATAATTTTGTAAATGACAAAACATCCAGTGCAGGAACATTCTTTCAACCCTGATTGGACAGAGTACTTGTCAGCAGTCGGCAGGCTGGATTTGTGCTTTGCAATCCTGGATATGGAGAGGAAATGTTTGGGTGTAATTGAATATGGAGAGGTTATTTTTATTCCAGCTTATGGCATCAGAATCTCGGCTTGTACTTTCCAGTAAATCTTGAGCACATCACAGGGCAGTTCATGGTCAAGAACCATTATTGGCCTACAAGTGAGACAAATGAAGACGATTTCTTCAAGAGGATGATGGTCTGGATGCACCAAATCCAGTATTAGGCATTTTTTTCCAACCCCGGCAGTCACTGCTCTGGTGTACATGTACCCCACCCTTTCTGATTACTATCGATCGCATATTCTTCTATGCTCAACTGAGTGGGGTGATGCCATGGTGCAATATTTGGCTTGTGGGTGCAGCATGTTGACATATCATGGACAGCCAAATATTTTAATTCAAATTAACATTATTCGCTTTGATCTCAGTTAACCCCACTATTACCTATTATTATATTCCCTGCATGCATTGCGTTTTGTGTGAACCCATTTCTCATCAAGATATGCGGGATAACGGCCTTTTCGTCGGTCTTAGCTCCGCACTGCAAGAGCCGAACTAAGAGCATGGATTCGCGCGGCTGCTTCAAGGATAGAAACAAGAATTTGTCGTACAAGATGGACAACACCCGCATAGTCAGTGACCTGCGCGCCATCCAGGCTTCGCTGACCGAGAGTGTCGTCGGCGCTGTACTGGCGGCTGCGTCTCGCCTGCATATTAGCGGATTGATTTGGGGCTATGAGGCGGCCACTGCTGCGACTGTGAGGTGGCCATGGTTCGGGCTGTGAGGCGGCCACTGCTGCGACTGTGAGGTGGCCATGTTCGGCTTGAGGCGGCCGCTGCTGCGACTGTAGGTGGCCATGTTCGGCTGTGAGGCGGCCGCTGCTGCACTGTGAGGTGGCCATGGTTCGGGCTGTGAGGCGGCCACTGCTGCGACTGTGAGGTGGCCATGGTTCGGGTTGTGAGGCGGCCGCTGCCGCACCCGTGAGGCGGTCACTGTGATGGCTGTGAGGTTGCCGATGCCGCGGCTGTGAGGCCGCCACTGCCGCGGCTAAACTGATCGGCAATGGTGTGAAATGTTATCTTAGTTATACCCAATTTTGCTTTGTCTAGACAATTATTTTTTGATAGGACGCTTTTTAGAAGTGCACCACTGAAATTCATATAGATCAGGATTCCATCCATATCAGCGTATTTTCATGTTTCTTCCACAAAATATATCAAGCTGAAAAATGTGCTGAAGAAAATATTAAAGGAAAAGGGCTTATGCCTACTAGTTCTGTTACTACCGTCCAAGTGTAGAAGTACTGTACCTATTAGTAATTAATAATTGTTCGTTGTTTTGTATGTGATGTAAGATGACAGCTAATGGGAATTATAAGTATTCATCTGGAATAGAAATGTAATATATTCTATACACGGTAGAAGATTGCGAGTAATTGATGTTCGATTGCCGAAGATCGCTTGTGATTTTTCACCTTTATGTGCCGAACTCCGGATTGTGTTATTTTTCACTATCTTCGAGGGAATTTTGTTCATCCTCCACTGTCTCCGAACGACTTTGCTCTCCGAGCGACATTCAGGAGTTCCTTTGGGAAGGGCGACACTCCTTTTGTTACGCAAAAATTTACCCAGGGCGCCAAGCGACAACTTTTTCTGATGAAACAATCGAAGAAAAGCATGGAAGGCCGTCAGATCTGAAAAAATCATGAAAATCATGTTTCTGAAATTTCATGTTATCCAGTCCCGAAGGACAACCGCCCCTTTCACCACCCAACCCTATCCCCTCTCCATTGGACCCATACCTGATTGGCGACCAATTTCCCAGAATTGTATCTCGTCGGCGACCACCGAAAGGCTTTTTTGAGCCCTGCTTCCACTCAGCCGGCACCTCTCCAGATCTTAGCGAGCTGTTTACCACATGTAAAAGGTGCGGTCCTATGACAGGGAATGTCAACCTCAGCATATCGATCGTGATGCCATCACTACCGCACGCGCGTGACTTTACACTGCTAAGCGCCAGCGACAATTCTGGTAGCCTCACCGTCCGCACCTGAAAAGAATCCGCACACACCAGCGGAGGGCGTGGGTACAGTGGCGCCCCCTGCTCTCGCTGAGCCAGATCACTAGCGACATCTGCTCCCGCACGGACAAAGAATGAGTCAGTTCAGATGCCCATGTCGGATTACTATGAGGTGGTGATGCGGTTCTGGGTTCCGGTTTCTTCGAGGCCACGATAAACTTGCGGATGTCCTGCCACGTCATCGATCTGCTGTTCCGGTAGGACGTGGCGAAGAACTCGGTGCTGGCCTTGCACTGAGCTCTCTTCACGGCGTTTCTCGCGTCCCTGAAGGCTTGCTGTTTGGTGTCATCACCCCTGTCCTGGTCACGCTCCTCCCGGGCTCTGTCTCGGTTGGCCATGCACTCCCGGAGCACTTCGTTATTTTCTAGCCAGGGCAGAGGTGGGTGAGTCAGCTTCACGGTTTGAAGCGGCATGTGCGCGTCGATGATGGGCCCCCATGTCGCTTGCCACGCTTGCCACTTCTCCGCGGTGGTCTCAGCGCTGTAGACATGGTCCCAGTCTGCTAGTAGCATGTCTAGACACAGGGCGTCAGCGTCGACTCGTCTGGTTGAGCGGACGGTAATGATCCGAGGCTTCCGTCGTTCGCGTTTCACGGTGAAATTTACCGCGACAACGTCGTGGTCGCTGATTGAGCACTTGATGACACGAGGATCAGATGTCAGATCCGGATTGCTGGTGAGGACGTGGTCAATTAGCGTCGCGGTCGTCCCTGTGGTGCGTGTAGGTGACGTGATGAGCTGAGTGACGGACAGCTCCTGCAGCATTTCGAAGTAGCGCTTGACGCCGTTGTTCGCGTCGGGTCGCAGGAGATCCCAGTTCATATCACCCAGGGCGTACAGCGGCAGGTTTTTCGCTAGCAGAAAGGTGAGCTGATGGTGCAGGTCGTCCAAGACGGGAGTGACAGGAGCCTTGGGCGGCTTGTAGAGGACACCCGTAATAAACGGTGATTTCTCAGAGAACCGGAACCAGAGGGCCTCCAGCGGAGAGTTGAGGGTGGGTACATCCAGCACCTCGGCCTGCATCAGGTCACGGTAAATAATGCGGACGCCTCCGCCATGGGTACCCCATCGCCCCTTACATTGGCGGGCCTTCACGGCGATGGGGTATGCTTATAAGCATACCCCATCCCCACACCCCACATGTAATGGTGGGGTATGCTCCCCACCATTACATGGGTACCCCATCGCCTGGGCATCGCCCCTTACATTGGCATCACCCCTTATATTGGCGTAACCCCTTACAGTGGCATCACCCCTTACACCGTCATCACCCCTTACACCGCCATCACCCCTTACATTGGCATCACCCCTTACATTGGCATCGCCCCTTACATTGGCATCACCCCTTACACCGCCATCACCCCTTACATTGGCATCACCCCTTATATTGGCATCGCCCCTTACATTGACATCACCCCTTACACCGCCACCACCCCTTACATTGGCATCACCCCTTACATTGGCATCACCCCTTACATTGGCATCACCCCTTACACAGCCATCACCCCTTACATTAGCATCACCCCTTAAATTGGCATCACCCCTTACATTGGCATCACCGATTTCATCTTCAATAGCATCACCTACACCGACTTCCTCCCACTCATCATTGTTGGTGTTGCATGTGTTGTGCAGCACGCAGGCCGCAGTCGTTATGTCTACGGCTTTCTCCACCGATTTGGTCTCCAGGTACGTCAGCCCGCGAAATCTACCCTTCAGGATCCCGAACGCGTGTTCGAGGACCACTCGCGCACTGCACAGCTTGTAGTTAAAGTGGCGTTTTTGTTGTTGCGTCAGGTGGCCTGGGCCCTGTGCACGCACTTGATTGTCTCGGAAGGGGGTCATGAGGCAGGTTGACAGTTAAAATGCAGAGTCGCCAAGTGTATGATATTTTCTGGTAAATGCTGTGCTCGAAATGTTTCGAGGGCCAAGCTTTTTCCCAGCGGACTGTTTTTCAATACACGAGAGTCGTGCACAGAGCCCGGCCAATCGACACACACATCCATAAAAGTTTCATGGTCATCTACTACGGCCATGTGAATGATTTAGTGAAAGTTTTTTTTCGGTTGACATAAGAATGTTCGTCTGCACTGGGTCTACAAATAGGGATATGACACCCATCAACAGCACCTACTGCCCCTTCCATCCCTTTGACAGCAAACCTCTGCACAACATCTTCCCACTGGGCCCTTCCGGGCAGACGAATGCATCTGTGGGTTTGGTCCACTGAGAGTTTTACCACGTGGCGGACGCAGTTCCACGCTGATCCCAGCCATAGACCAAATACCATTGCAACCTTGCGGAAGCTCACAATGCTCCACATGTACCACAGGAGAAGCAAAAACATTTTTTTATAATAATGGGATGTCGCCCTGCTCTTCCTGTGCATCCAAGACAGTCAACACATCACCTACAGTCTCACGGCACAGGCGGAACTGTTCCCGGAACTGTTGCTCAGTCATCATCGGGACGACCTCCTCATAGAAGTTCTCCAGCTTCTGATCGTGTTCTGGCTCCACCATAAAATGGACCGCAAACACATGACCAAAGGTTTTGATCACATTGTGCATGCTTTCTTCTTGCCGGTTTGTTGATGTTCCAGAGCCTGTACCTGAAAACAGCATCCTCATGCATGTACAACATGCAATAAAGACATATATTATGAGCTATTTATGCCATGGGGTTTTATTGAGGTTGATATTTATTAGGTTATGCTAGGTTAGGCTAGGTTTCCATATGATGAAATTGGAAGTTCATTTGATAATTTAAAGAAAAACTAAAAGATGAGGTTAGGTTATGTTTGGTTAGATTAGATTCAGCATGTAAACCATGGCAATCTGGACACGATCTCGTTCTGTGCCTGCCTTTCGGGCACACCGCACAGTATGAGCACTTTTTTCATTTTTTTTTGTCTTTAGCTGTGACAGAGTGCCATCCGCTAGAGATTTCCTACGTTAAAGAAAGGGTTACGTTAATCCGGCTCATGTGGCATCCGGTTATATCAAAGAAGCAAGAAAGGAATGATGAGAAGCCGGTAAACAAAGAACGTGGCGTAAAGGGCCGATACATACATAGCATACATGTTCATATATGGACATACATACCCGGGGTGTCGATTTTTGAAAAACATTCGGGGGCCGAAGTGCCAATGCACTAGCCCCCCGAAAAAACACATCTGATTTAGCCCACTATATTTTCGGATCTACAAATGATCAGTATGACCATGCAATTGTTGTTTAGTTGCTTAGCAGATTTTCTTTCAGACAATATGGTTTAAAATGCATCAGCATCGCTAATCTCAACATTTTATGATGTAAGCTGTACTTCCACAGTGGAGGGAATTCCAGCTATTCTATTTGTTTTTACACACAATTTTACATTTTTCAGAAAAGGTGGAGGGTCGGTCCACTATCTAATCCAAATCTGTTTTTTCAGTACAAAATGTGCTGGTTAACATCAATGTTTCTACTTAGCACGGTGATTTTCATTTTTTTCCTTTAGCTTTCTTAACAGCATAAAATAGCATAGGTTATTGGGGGCCCAAATCAACATTGGGGGGCCAAGATCAACATTGGTGGGGCCATGGCCCCCACAAAAGGATACAAATCGACACCCCTGTACATACCTACATACATACATACATGCATAACAATCGGAAGGACATTTGGAGGGTGGGCAGCTTCACAACTTACGAAGAGGCTCCACTGCCCACCTGCGACCTGAAACGAAGTGGAGGCCCGACCCCCAGGGCGAGTCGTGGGTGGCAGGCCCGACCTTGTACGTGTAGGTATGTGTATGTTAAAGTTAAAGCTTGGAAAATCCTGAGAAGGGTAAAAACCAAGCTGCTTAGAATACCCGTAGGTAAAAACCAAGCGCAATCTTAAAAGGAAAACCTTCCGTTTTGGCCAAATTGGATCGGTCCCTGCCTACCTAGTGTGAAATAACCTATATGTATGGTTGGTTGGTTACTGGCTTTACGACACGTCGACCGTTGAGTCATGTAGCGTCGCCAATCTCTCACGCCGATTGGTTGCGGGCGAAGAGTAGCGACAGATGAGACTCGAACCTACAACCTTTCGATTGTGAGACGAGCATCTTACCCCTAGACTACTCGTCCCCAACCTATATGTATGTGTTTTACAACGACGGAGAGGATGATAGCGTTTGACTTCAAATTACTTGCTCAAGTTTGGTACTGTGCAGAAAGACGATAAGTAGCTCAAGCAGCTCCTGGTGCTTCTCACCTAGAAGGCTTTGCAGCGAAAGGGGAATCCGATGTTGGGCAATGTAAGACAGGAGTGGGCGACGTTGTAATTGGTATGTAGGGCAGATAAGCAAAAAATGTTCCGCAGAGATATGCACGTCACACATTTGGCAAGGCGGAGCACTGCGAAGTTGGCGGAGGAGGAAATCGTGGGCGAGTGTTGTATGTCCGAGTCGGAGCCGAGCGAGAAGGATTTCGTGTGCGCGTGTGTGTTGTCGAGAGGTGGGCCATTTGGCGAGAAAGGGTTTAATGTGGTGCAAATGTGTGGTTGTGGTTCCAGCATGCCTGGATATATTTGATAAATAACTGATTTGTGAGGGACAAAATGTCACCGTGGGGGGGGGGCACCGGGGGGTTGGGGGGGGGTGGGAGGTCGATCGCTCGACGAGCGAGCTCATCCGCCCGCTCATTGCCTGGTATCCCCATGTGGCCAGGGACCCAGAGCAGTGTAAGTTGGAGGTGAGCATGATGGGTGTGGTAGAGTTGTCGGACAGCGTGGGGTGTGGGGTGTGAGGTGTTGTGTATGGCTGCGAGAGAGTCAATGGATGAACGTGAGTCAGTGCAGATGATGGTGGGTGTGGTGATGTTGTATTGAATAATGTGTTGTAGACAGGTTAGGATTGCCACTAACTCTGCTGTGTAAACCGAGTGGTGTGGTGTTAATTTCGTTTCGCCTACGTTGGGTCCACCGCACCAGGCGGCTCCCGTACTGTCTATTGTACGGGAGCCGTCCGTGTAAAAGTATGTGTACTGGTGCTGGACTGCTTGATGCTCGAAAAATGTTAGTTGAGTTTCGATTGGGGAAAGTATTTTTTTTGCCGGAAGAGATATTCAAGCTTGGGGTGTTTCATGTGTTAAAACTGGAGTAGGGGAGGCAATTTGCCGGGGGTTACCTCGGATAACTTGAGTGCGAAAGTAAGGACATGGTTAAAATGTATGGCAATAGTGTGCTTATTTCTATTATATGTGCGCCGAACGGGAGGGTTAGAGAGTGCGAGACTGGCAGGGTGGTTGTGCTGTGTTGTGGACCGAAAGTGGTATCTAACTAGTTGGAGTGTTCTGCGGTGTTGCAAGCTAGAGAGGTGGGCCTCAGTCCGGAGACTAGTGATGGGTGTGGTGTAGTGTGCTCCGGTGATGAGGCGTAGTGCGTGGTTTTGTATGCGTTCAAGTGTTGTGCTGTGTGTAGGAGATATATGATAGAAGATAAACGCATTGTATTCCAGGATTGAGCGAATCAGAGCAATATGCATTGTGTTGAGGGTAGCCCTGTCTGCACCCCAGTCGCGACCAGAGATGCAGCGCAGGAGATTTAGGCGTTTTTCACAACGTTGTTTTAGGTAATCAATATGGGGGCCGAAGCAAATACTTTTGTCTAGTACGATGCCAAAATAGGTGAAGGTGATTTGGTGAGGGATAGATAATTTCGTCGCGATAGGGGAGCGGTGTAAGAGGTGGGATGCACGAGTGGCGCCGGAAGAAAAGCATTGTGACGGATTTAGCGGAGGAGATCTGCAGTCCCCAGAGGGAGCACCAGGAATCAATTTGATTCATGGCGCGCTGCATGAAATAATTTGCTCTGTCTGCCGATGGGTGCGTGTACCAAATGGCCAAATCGTCGGCGTAAATGGAGTATTTTAGAAAGAGACAATTTTGTAGAGGCCAGCGAGAGCATCATTGATCAGCATGAGAAAGAGGGTGGGGGATAACACGCTGCCTTGTGGGACGCCTTCATCGATATTTTGGGGCTGAGAGTGGATGTTGCCGCAGCGGACGGTGAATGTTCTGTTAGCGGAAAAGTTGGCGATAAATGTGGCCATTCTGCCCTTGATGCCAATAAGGTGTAATTTGATTCGAAGGGCAAAACTGTGTACTTGATTGAGGAGGAGAGTGAGGAGGGAAGACAGTGTCAATTTCCTGGGAGACAGATGGCCATTTCGCATTGCGAGCATTCCAGCGGGGTACAAATGAGTAATTTCTAGACTGGGCTGAGCGTTCAAGCATGATATGAATGAGAAAGTGATCGCTAAAAAGGGCGTCGGTTTGTACGTGCCAAGAAAAGGGGGTGAGATGGAGGCCGAAGCCAAAGAGAGGTCTGGGTAGGAGTGGTCTAGGGGTATGATGCTCGTCTCACAATCGAAAGGTTGTGGGTTCGAGCCTCACCTGTCGCTACTCTTCGCCCGCGACCAATCGGCGTGATAGATTGGCGACGCTACATGACTCAACGGTCGACGTGTCATAAAACAAATAACCAACCAAAGAGAGGTCTATGGCAGATGGACGATACGGGGCGACGTCGGTGTTGTGTGTGTGTTTGGTCATTTAAAAGGCCATGCTGTGGGTGTTGAGAAGTGTTTCAATGTGTTGTCCGCGAGGTATGTGGTGTAACAGCCCCATGCCTGGTGGTGTGCGTTAAGGTCACCCAGCACCAGACAGGGGTGAGGAAGAAGACCGAAGAGGTTGGTCACAGAGGCTAAGGATGGCGTATGAGAAGTGGGAAGATAAAGAGAGAGTATAGTGAGCTCTAGTTGTGCAATTTGGACAGAAACAGCAATACAATTTAGATTATAGTCAATGTTGATCTGACGATGGAGGAGGGTGTATGATATAAATAAGGCAACCCCGCCGCCGCGAGGTGTATAATTTGCTTGTGGGTATAGTGGGTATAACCAAAGATGTTAAAATTATACGGATCATTGTCGCGCCATCGAGTCTCCAGAACGGTGGCAATCAACGGTTTACTTTTGATGATATATTCCTTGAATTTTTCCCAACGGGATATGAGTGACCTCGTATTCCATTGGAGCAGAAATTCAGTGGTGAGTGTGTGCATTAGTGCTGGTGGTGGTGATCACGTCCCCGCAGGCGTGTGTGCGGTGGTGAGGGTGTGGCGGAGTCGTCCATCTCATAGGAATCGAACGACTCTGGTGTAGGGGAGGGGAGCTCTGGATCCATGTGGGGGGGTCCGGGCTCGGGGACCGGGAGAGGGGTTCTACCTGAGAGGTCAGAGAGGGGACTTGGGGAGGAGGTGCGGCCCTGAGGGGGCGGCGCAAAGGAGGCCAGTGCCTCGGTGGGCAGGGCTGCCTGGTGGCGGTGTGTTAGCCTGGTGGTGGTAGGACCCGCGACAGTGGCGGGGTGCGCGGCCGACGGTGGAGAAGCCTGTGCCTCGGGGGTCGGGGCGACCTAGTGGCCGAGACATAGCCGGGTGGTATTAGGACCCGCGACAGTGGCGGGGCGCGCGGCCGACGGTGGGGGAGTTGGGAAATAATGGGGCTCCGACGGTCCTGGCGAGAGAGACGGGATGTGAGTAGCTTCCTCCGCTGGGGTCGGCCACAGAGGGGCCAACCGGGGCCGGGTTCACACGGCTGGTGCGGATGGGGGCGGAGGACCGCGCTGGTTAGCGAGGCGGCGCTGGAGCTTGTCCTTGGCCTCCTGCCATACCGGGCATCGGGGGAGGAGGCAGGGTGCGGCCCCTGACACGCCGCGCAGTAGGGCTAGTTGTTCGGGAAGGTGTCTGTCGGGTGCCCTTCGGCACATCTGCCGCACACTGGGGCCCGGGTCCGACACACTCTGCTCTGGTGTCCATTGCGCTGGCATAATGCGCATCGTGCAGTGGGCGGTGTCCACTGGCGGAGTGCGATCCGCAGGTATCCTGCCATGATGTGGGCGGGGGTGCATGGTCCTGAAGCCGAGCTACAGGACCGGTCCCGGACGGCGGCCGAGTCTATGCACTTCGCAGACTCCCTGTGGGGCCAGTTCGGCCAGGAGCTCCTCCTCGGTCAGATTTACCAGGTCTGGGGCATAGGCCGTCATGAACGTCGTGTTAAGACGGTCCGCTATCTCAGTGCTGGTGTCAGCGCCGAGAAACTGGCTCATGTTGAGCAGCGCCCTACCTTGGGAGGCTTCTCTTACCCTGACTAGCAGGGCCCCCGACCGGAGGACCTTCGCGGTGGCGACTCCACCTGTCCATCGGTCGATCTCCCTATTATGTGCACCATAAGAGGCCTGGTTAGGAGATTGCTGATGCCTACAGACATCGGGCCTATATGAGAAGAAGTCTGCGCCGTTTTGGGCGGTGTTTGTCCTGCAGCTGTCCTGATTGGTGCTGGTTGTTAGAACAGTGCCACTCTCTCCTTTGTCATGAAAGAAGCGCTTGCAGACAAAGGTTAGTCAAGAAATTTGAATCGCTTCAGAAGCAGAGTCTAGTAGACAGCAGCGGCTCAGGCCGTGTTCTTGCACCAGGGCACGGGACTCTGTCAAGCACTTGTCTTCCGGGAAGTACCCTCCTGCAGGTACCGTGTCCAAGTCACTTGCCTGAAAATGCCCAGAGGATTGAGTCTTCTGTTTTTTTCAAGTGTTGCAGCAACGGAATAAGAAGTCTCCAGTTTGACGGCTCGGCCCAATCAGAGCTCTAGGGACCCCCCCCCCCCCCCCCAAAAACCCCCCTTCTTTTCCCTGAGGAAAAAAAAAAAAAAAAAAAACCCCCGCCCAAAAAAAAAAATTTTTTTTGGAGGGTGGGGGGGCACCACCTGGTGGTGTTGTTTTTTTTTGCTGCGGAGAAAGGGGGGGTGGGGGGTTTTTTTTTTTTTGGGCTTTCGCCCCCATTTTTGGTTTTTTTAAATTTTGGGGGGGGTGTGGGTATGGGTGGTTTTTGTTTTTGTGTAAAAACACACAGGTTTGTGGGTGGGGAAAAAAAAAAGAGAGGGAGGGAAGCGAGAGAAACAAAAAAAAAAAAAAAAAAACAACATTTATTTATTTATTTATTTATTTCACAATACATGCCCTCCACGTATAGTGGCTATTATGGACAGTCTGGGTATAACTCAGATATTTACAAAGAAAGGATAGATTTGTGGTCAATAGTGGGAACACATGCGCAACAAACATTCATACACCAACATAATACAATACCCATATCACTCTGCACTACACACACCGTGCTTGCAACACGAGCTGTAAACGAGTAGTTTATGGAAGTGATATGAAAGCGATGGCCTAAATGTGAGTGCATGGTGTACACAAATCTATTTTGTAAGTTTTTTTTGTGACTAGTGTTGCTCGTGGAGATAAGCTCGTACACGCTTCTTGAAGTTAGACAGCTTCAATGTTTTTGTTTCAGTAGGGAGTTTGTTGTAGTGGAAGACAGACGAGTAGAGAAATCTCCTGCGGCCCGCCTCTCTGTGTATGGCTGGTAGGTGCAGGTGGTCGTCTGCACGCGTATGACGGTTTCGCAGGGTAGAGTTTGCAGAGATTTGACCGGCAATGTGCGTTGGCTCACCCGTCAGAATGATCTTGTGGAGCAAAGTAAGGCTGTGAAATAGATGCAGATCAGCTGCGGTGAGAAGACCCAACTCGTTACGGGCATCAGAAATATGATCAAATTTCCGTAGACCTGACACGACTCTAGTGGCGAAGTTAATGATTTTGTCTAGTCTGTGGATGTTTGCTGCCGACCCGTTCCCATAAACAGATATGCAGTAGCGGATATTGGATATAACTAGGCTATTGACTATAGTGAAGAGGGTACTGGTTGGCAGATGGTGACGCAGATGGTTCAGGGCCATAAGGAATCCAGTGCACTTGCGGACCACGACAGCTACATGGGAATCCCACGACATGTGGCGATCAAATGTCACCCCAAGGTTCCTACACGAATGACTTTCATATATCACAGCGTCCCTAAAGCACACTCGTATCGGGGTAATATTGCGAAGATTCTGACGCGATCCGAACGTGAGAAGCTGAGTTTTGGTCGGGTTTACCTTCAAACCGTTATCCAGGAAGTAGTCGTATAGTTGGTTCAGACATGTCTCCATCTGATTTATCAGATTTGGGAGATCAGATTTGCGACCGGAGATGAGGACCTGGGTGTCGTCTGCGAACTGAGTGACGTGTGCTACCGGGACGTGCAAACTGAGGTCGTTCGAAAAGATGCAATAGAGGAGTGGACCTAGTGATGAGCCTTGAAAAACACCTATGTTGTTAGGAAGAAAGGAGGAGAGATGCCTGTTTCCGCGTTGATCTGAGATGCTAACAGCCTGCGTGTGACCTCCCAGATAAGCCTTAAACCAGTCAGTATCAATTCCATGGAGTTCTAGTTTAGTGAGCAGTTTGGTGTGATCTATTACGTCGAAGCATTTACTGAGGTCCAGAATGCAAAGGAGAGCTACTTCCGAACGGTCCATTGCTGCTAGTAATTTGTCCGAGACTGAGATCAGAGCGGTTTCCGTAGAGTGGCGTGGTCTGAAGCCGTGCTGAGTTTGGGCCAGTAGGTGGTTTGCGTTCAGGTAGTGATAGAGTTGCTTCTGCACTACCCTCTCTGTGATTTTGGCGATAACCGGAACCAATGAGATGGGCCTAAAATTAGAGGGATCCGAAGGATCTCCTGATTTGTGAATGGGAGTTACTATTGACTGTTTCCAAGTGGAGGGGATATCAGCTGTAGTCAGGCATGTGTTTATAATGTCGAGCAGCACTTCTCCGATAAAAAAGAACAGAAATTTGATGACCTTAATACAGATCCCGTCGGGTCCGCAAGCACTTGTGCTCCTCATATCCATGACAATTTTGGTTAGCTGTTCGAGGGATATGGGTGATACTTTATAGGAGCTGGTAGAGACGCGCGATAGCCGGCAACTGGGAGGTGTGTGTTCAGACATGTTTGCCTGGCGTTTGACCTCTGCTGATACCTTAGGTCCGACACTAACAAAGTATTGATTTAGATGCTCAGGTAGGACCTGGGGTTGAACTCTATGAGAGCCTTTTTGGTGTCGATAATGGGCTTAATAGCACGCCACGCAGCTGATGGGCCTTTCTGTGATATCTTTCTGCTAATATCGTCCCTACAGTCAGCTCTAATAGCTGAGCGAACTTGTCTGTTAAGTATTTTGTACGTGCTTCTATCTTGCAAATGGAGAGCTACATTTCGCCGGTGCATGAGCTGTTTGGTAGCTTCGCTGACATATGGTGCTGTTGGGTTCCTAAGTTTGATGTTTCTGAGGGGCAGGTGCTCGTCGAGAATAGGTGTCAGCAATTTCAGCAGGGTGTCCCATTTGTCCGTTACTGAGATGCGCCCAGTGACCTGTACCCAGTCGATCTCACCAAGGTCAAGAGTCAGTTCCGAGGTGTCTACTCGTCCGTAAGAACGTGACTTTATTACGGTGTTGACTGAGGCAGGCCTGTTTACTTTAATGGAACATATGATAAATTTATGTGGGCTGTAGTGGCAGAAACTCACTCTGGTTCTGCCGACGGAAATGGGCGAGTTTGTTAGGATGACATCCAATAGAGAGCCTGTGGCGAATGTAGGGCGCTGCACTGTCATGGTAAGTGAATAGTTGCTGATGAACTCAAGCAGGTGTGTTTTGCTGGGGCTATTTGCCGTGTCGAGAAGGTTACAGTTTAGATCACCTGCGAGGTAGAAAGTGCCGGTAAAGTTCAGTGTCGCCAATTGTACCTGTCTTTCGAGCTCAGCGAAGTCATCATTTAAAGCAGGAAGAGTGTTGCGAGGTGGCCGATAGATTGCCGCTAGAATGAAATACTTTCCGCTCTTCACTTTGACTTTGGCCCAGAGTGATTCTAGTTTGGAGCTAGAGTTCGGAGGCGTATAAATTTTCAAGACGGTAATAGTTAGAGCTGACTTGGCTATAATCGCCACCCCACCGTAACCACTAGAGTCGGGCCGGTCCGCGCGTTTCACTTGGTAACCGGGGAAGTTAATGAGACGCGTGGGGGGTGCTTGGGCGCAGCCAGGTCTCAGTCACCACAGCTAGGTCTAGAGAGTAAGTATGAAGGTCGTTGTGTAGTTCGAGTAGCTTAGGTTTGATAGATTGTGCATTGATGAGTCCCAGGTGGAGCTGTCCTTTGTGCTGTTGAGCGGTCACATGGCTTGTTCCGCCCCGCGATCCGCGCCTTCTGCCGCCCCTGGCGCCGCGCCTGCCCCGGCGTGTTGTCTTGGGCGTTTCGATAACGGTGACGCACCCCTCCGTCCGGTTGGCCAAGGGGTGGGCCAGCTGGTGACTGCCGGAGGCGGCGGCCGCGGCGGCGGTGATGACGTCACGGACGGGACGGCTGCGTGCCCGTGGCGAGCCCGGGTGACCGGGGGACGTGAAGGCGGTTAAGATTTGAACGAGGGCGATGGATAGCAGCAGCCTGATGATGTCCGTGTGCATGATGGTAGAGATGTCCGTGAACTGGTAGAGCTGTAGATAGACGATGAAGAATACTATTGCTGGAGGCACAGGAATTCCGAGCGGCACCAAGGCGTCAGTCCGTCAGCCTTCTCCGCTGCAGTGTCGGAAAGAAGACTAACCACGGGCAGTAGTTGATGATTTAAGCAAGGAAAGTCAATATAGAGAAAGGCGCTGTCACTTCTCCACTCACTCAGTTAAGAAAATACAATCGCTGTGCAATCACTGTCCGATCACTGCACAATTTCCGTCAGGAATAACCAGAAGAATTTTCACTAAGTAGTTCAGCCACTTCGCCGATATCTCACTTCTTCTTTTTTTTCTGGTACACTACACTTTTCCTGCTTCACTTCTCACTCACTCTCTCTGATTTCACACACTCTCTGAGTTTCACACACCCTATATACAAAGGCAACAAAGAGGGCGAGGGAAAGGCTGGACGAGCGACCGAGACGCGTCTGCTCGCGGCGCCGCGCTCAGGCCAACTACGACATTCATTCAACGACATTCGACATTCGACGACATTCAACTAGGCACACATTCATCGTACCAACCACCTACGCCACTCCCGGATAAAAATAATTTACTCCAACACGCGGCTATTAGTGGAGAGAGTTCGGGTAATTGCACTACTTCTGGTACCCACGGTACGGTCACCAACGGCGATGGCACTGAACAATATCGTACAAATCGCACGTCTAATCTAAGTAAGTTACCTCTAGACTCAAATATATTGGGATTGCTTGACAAAGGCCCCAATTTTGCGTTAGCTCAGAAAGTGGATCGTAGCTGCTTGGAAAACGCTGAACCAGGCGTAGAAAGGGCGATTTATGGAGATATTGTTTGCGGTGGAGGAATGTGAGGGAGACAAAGCAGCAAACTGTACCTCAGGTACCGCAGGCAGGCTTATCACGAAGCACCTCTAGCACAGGTTATTCAAAGCTTCGCCCCATGTTTCCCGACACTCCTGCATACCAGCCACGGAGAGCCACAACTCAAATAGAATCTGAGTTGAAAGATTTAAAAACAAAAGTGCTAAAAGCATATAAATATCACAACAAAGCATCGAACAAAATGTCGTACAACTATGCGAAACAGAGGGAAGTACTTCGGGAAATGAAAAACAACGATAATGTAATAGTAAAGCCGTCAGATAAATGCAAAGGATTCGTCGTGCTAAACAAAACGGATTACATTGAAAAGACCAGGAAAATAACGGACGATTATCAGAGCATTCCTTCCCAACTAAACCCAACCAAACGTCTCGAAATCGAAACATGTACTATCATCAAGGAAACTTTATCAGGGAAGTTACATAAAGACACCGTGTTATCTCTCCTTCCTCATTCCAGCCGCACAGCGGAATTATACGGGCTCCCCAAAACCACAAACTAGAAGTTCCACTGCGCCCTATAGTGTCGGCGAGTGGTGACCCCCTAGACAAGTTATCTTGGTTCTTGAGTAAGATTCTCGTCCAGATACTAGCGTTGGTTCCCACCCATCTGACAAACTCGGAGTCGTACCTGCAAAGGGTGAAAGAAACGTTTCCTACCAAACTTCCGGAAGGCAGTATTGTTTTCACCATGGACGTGAAAAAATTATATGGCAGCATTCCGATAAAGGAGGGAATATATGCTGTGGTTCGTCTAATCAAGGATAATCTGCATGATATTTGTCTTTTCGGGATTTGGGTACAGGACTGTGTAAAATTACTAACACATATTTTCAGCAATAACCTCATACGTTTCGGTAACTCCATGTACAAGCAGACAAAAGGAGTGGCTATGGGTAACCGATGTGCACCTCCTTTAGCGATTGCTTTTATGCACCGCCTTGAGTCGATCTGCTTAGCTTGGTATGATTTGAAACCATCTCTCTACATGAGGTATATAGACGATATTTTTGGTGTTTGGACACATGGCTTGGCCTCTCTGCTCGACTTCTTTGCAGAAATTAACCAACAACATTCCAGCATCAAGTTTACCTTAGAACACACTGATCATAGCAGTTCGATTCCTTTCCTTGATACGTTGTTTGTAGTTCAGGCTGATGGGAGCTACACCACCGAGCTGTACTTTAAACCAATAGCAGCCCCCATCATCTTGCACTATGATTCGGCCCACCCGATGGCCACTAAAAAGGCCGTTCTAACATCCCAAATGAGGAGAGCAGCACGAGTCTCCTCCGATACTATGTCATGCGAGCGGAGCCTTGCGAAAATGACGACTCTTTTCCTGGAAAACGGATACCCAGCACATCGGGTACACTCCGCCGCTCGTGCTGTTCAACCTCACAGCAGGAGTAGGATAGGTGGGCAACGTCTGCATCGAGCGGGTAGCAATCCCAACTATGTTTACATGAGACTTCCTTTTGTCGATGACCAACTATGTCCACAGGTAAACGCAGCCGTCCGTTCGTCTCATCTAAACCGTGTTAGGGTAGCCTGGACTAGCGGACCTACGCTGAAATCTTACCTGGTCCGCTCAGCCCTGGAAATGCCGCCATGCCCTGCTGGTAGGAGAACGTGCCACACCTGTATCAACGGGCTCAAAGGTAGATGCACACGGAAAAACGTAGTTGACAAAATAACGTGCAATCGCTGTCTTTGAACATTTTATGTCAGTGAAACCAAACGTATTATCAGGGATAGGTACAATGAGCACTTGGGAGATGCCAGACTTCGGAGAGCATACACACCTTTAGGCGAACACATGATCGACAAACATTCTAGCATGGAACACAGCGACACTAACACAAACATCAAAGTAGAAATTCTAGCAACAGCCAGGGACAACGCTGATCTGAAGGTCCTCGAATCTCTACATATACGTAATCTACGGCCGCAACTAAACACGCAAACGACGTCTTTGTATATCACATAAAATTACATGAACATAAATTATATATATTATGTATTACGCGTTATGTTGGATATATGTCTATATATGTGCGTGAGTGTATGCATCGATATGTATATGGACCATCGGCTCGGGCTTCCTCAGAGGATTCCTTCTTGACATAGTTTGTTCCGGGTTTGGAGTTTCTGTGAGTGTCTGCACCACTGAGGAGGCTTTTCTGCATTCCACGTGTCTTTTTGCACGCTTTTTTCCGCGTGCTTTTTTCAATTGTCAAGCTTGAGCTTTTCGCATCACTCCTGATGATGGCCCCTGGCCGAAACGTTGAGTAATAAAATATAATCTTTATCGTTACTTTTGATGTCAACTCAGCACCTCCTGGTATATTGCAGGTCGTATATTTTCTTTACACGCAATGGAAATAAGTGGTCACATTATCTTAATCACATTAATCAAGATGATGTTATAATAGTACTTCCAAAAATCTTGTTAGTGACCTAAAATGCAAATTAAAAGAAATCAATTCATCCCTATGCAAAACTACTCCAGTCTGGCAGGCTGCAAAATAAAACAAACAACATTAAAACCTGCCATTGCACAGTTCAATATGATCAATGTACATGTAGGTACAATGCACAAATAGCAGTTAGGAGATCATTCTCTGCAATACCCAATACAACTGAGTACACAACTGGTGTTATTTTTCTCACAAGCTGAGAAGGAAACATTTGCACAGAAAATGAGTGGTCCCATCATCTTAGTCACACTCATGAACATTATGTTGGAAAGATAAACTCCAAGAACCCATGAAACACCTTGATGCACAAATTTACCCAGTATATTCATGACTTTCATGCTCTTATACCTCACACTCCTATTAATGATTCACAGCATTCCGATTGTCCTGTTTCTAGCTGAGATACCTAGCTGATATATTGAAGTGATTTAGATCATCGCATAGACAATACGACTCACTGCTAATTTCATATCAATGGTATACATACATCAGTAGATGGCCAATGTCTATGTAATAAGCTTGCCGTAAGACATTTATGAATGAAATAGAGAAAGAACTGTTTGGTAATCATTGTACTTAGTAACCAGTGACACTTATTACGCTTAGAGAAGATATATACTAGATTTTCGTTGAAATAAATAGAATAACTTCGCTTATGCAACATGCAATTGTTTTTGAGTGCAGACAATTGTGCATAAAATATATCTATCTATGTTGTGCTTCCGAGCAGTTTTTGAGTGAGGTATGCATGGTTTCCTAATACCAAGTTTTTTCCCAGACACCTGTTACATTACTTGCCTCTGTTACATGAACATTGGCCTTATGGATAGTAAGTTGAATGGTTTTGTGAAGCAAATTGCTGCTATCATTTCAACATTAATTCTCCATTAATATTCTCCATATTCTTCATTAATTGCTAGGCACCTCAGGTTTAGCCATGTAGTCGTCCGAGTCAGGCGAGAGGGAAGACAAGCATATTGTAATACATTTGTTGAACTATCTTGTTACGTTGGCCCTATAACTAGGTTCTAATACCTACCTACCTTGGAAAATAAAATATATAACCCATTCTTGAATATGATCCCAAATGACCTCGCCCTTACGTATTCTCATTTTTAACGCATTCGAGAGAATTGTAATTTCTATGATGTTCAAGATATCAGTAGAGAAGTTGAAATGGGTCCTGACTTCAACTTAGAAAGAAAGATTTATGTACTTTAAGTTTCGGTGAGTAGAGGGATGGTTTGTTGTTTATTTCGTGTGAGTGTAACTAGATTAAGTGCTTACTAACCGTGTGTTGATGTTGAACAGTTTCCGCTAGTTAGTCCGTAAACTGATAAGTCATAAAGTCATAAAGAATTAAGGCTTCATAAGAGCCACAGGGGCCCATTTGGGTTAAGCCTATCTAGAAAAGGTACTAGAAATGTACATGCTTTCACCCCAATTAATCCCTTATCCCAAGTTCCTAGGAAGCTATATATCCCAGCCTATCTAGCACCACTCACTTGCTACCGCATAACACCCTCAACAATCACAAGCTCCTCCCATCATACCGATCATGCCACCATAGACAATCTCATCAGCATCACATCCCGAAGGAAGGTGCCGAATCCACTGCTAGGCACACCCCACACAAATTCATAAAGCGTTCAGACTTAATAAGAGACTCACTTGCTATTGCATAATACACTCCACAATTACAAACTCCTCCCATCATACCCATTGTGCTAACATAGACAATCTCATCAGTATCACATCCCGAAGGAAGGTGCTGAATCCACTACTAGGTACACCATATATAAAGTTATAAAGCGTGTAGACTTAATAAGAGACTCACTTGCTATTGCATAACACACTCAACAATTTCAAACTCCTCCCAACTCCCAACTCCTCCCTGTCGATCAACCCTCCCTGGAATACAGAAAAACAAGCCCCCTATTCTTATAATGATTGTCTATGCCGTTTTTAAAGATGTTCAGTGTGTTGCTACTGACAATGGTTCCTGGCAGCTGGTTCCAGTGTTCTACTACCCTGTTGGTGAAGAAAGACTGTCTTAACCTTGTCCTGCTGTGATTAACTTTAATTTTGAATTGATGACCTCTAATTGCATCATTTCTGTTAAATTCAAACATTTCCCTGAGATATCCCTGTTCCTGACCATGAACAAATTTAAAAACCTCGATGCGATCTCCTCTGATCCTTCTATATCTAAGTGAAAACATATTCAATTTCTTCAAACCTTCCTCATATGCCAGGTTGCCTATACCATTAACCATTTTTGTTGCCCTCTTTTGTACTCTCCCTAAAAGCCAACAATCTTTCTCATAACTAGGGGACCAAGCTTGGATACAGTATTCCAAATGAGGCCTCACATATGCACAGTAAAGCTTCCTGATGACCTCCTCACTTTTGTATGACACATTCCTCTGTATTGCCCCAAGCATTCTTAGTGCCTTCTTCCTGGCTTCTTTTGGTCTGTTCTGATGCCCCTAATTGTGTGTTCAAAATAACACCTAAGTCCTTCTCCTGCTGAGTCACAGATAGAACTTGGCCACCCATCTAGTATGCAGCCTTCATATGCTGCCTACCTACAGGCATGACTTTGCACTTATCAAAATTAAACTTCATTTGCCATTTTTCGGACCACTTCACTAGCTCGTCTAAATCTTTCTGCAGCAAAACCTGCTCATTGTGCCCTGTTATTGCCCTAAAGATCTTCAAATCATCCGCAAATTTCAAAACCTTACTGCTTAGGCCACATTCAGTGCTATTCACATATATAATGAACAACAGTGGCCCCAGTACCGACCCCTGGGGGACTCCACTAAGAACATTTTGCCATGATGACTTTGTACCATTTAGCATCACTCTCTGCTGTCTATCTGAAAGCCACAACTCTATCCATTTTAGGATGCTACCTGCAATACCATGGACCTGAAGCTGCATCATTAACCGTTTATGGGGTACCTTGTCAAAGGCCTTACTAAAGTCAAGATATGCTACATCAACCTGATTTCCCTGATCAATTTGTTCTGTAGCAAAATTCAAAAAGTCCAAGAGATTTGTGAAACACGATCGCCCTTTTCTAAACCCATGTTGAGTATCTTGAATCAATCTGTTTCCTTCCAGAAAACTAACTATTCTATCCTTGATAATTGATTCGAGTACCTTGCAGACTAGGGATGTGAGGCTTACTGGCCTATAGTTTTCAACATTCCCCCTTTCTCTTTCTTGAAAATAGGAACTACATGTGCCCTTTTCCAATCTGTTGGAATTTCATTTTGTGAAACTGATCTACAAAATATTATACTAAGTGGAATTGCCACTTCCTTTTCAGCTTCCCGCAATACCCTAGCATCAATTCCATTAGGTCCTGCTGCCTTGTTTGGCTTTATTTGTCTTATATAATTGAAAACAATATCGCTATCAATGAAGTCAACATCGTGTATATGATCACCTGTCACTGAACTGTGGTTCACGGTTGGCAGATTAGTCACATCCTCCACTGTAAACACTGATCTAAACTGCTTGCTTAGCTCCTTTTTTTCTTCTTTTTTTCCCATCTTTAGCAGAGGCCGAGTGCCATCCGCTAGAGATATGCTACGTTAAGGAAAGGGATACGTTAATCCGGCTTATATGGCACCCGGTTATATCAATTAAGATAGAGGGGAAAGATGAGACGCCGACAAGCAAGGAACGTGGCGTAAAGTCCGACACACATACATGGGTGAAACATACACAGACACATGTACATATACGACACATAGAAGTACACTTGGAGGGTGGGCAGCATCGTAACCTGCGGAAAGGCTCCACCGCCCACCTGCTACCGAAAAAGCGAAGCAGAGGCCCGACGTCCAGGGCGAGTCGTGGGCGTCGGGCCCGATCTTGTGTGTGTAGGTGTATGTTTTAGTTAAGGCTTGGAAAAACCTGAGAGGTGAAAAAACCAAGCAGCTTGGAAAACCAGAAGGTGAAAAACCAAGCGCAATTTATAAGGAGAACCGTCCGTTTTGGCCAAATTGGATCGGTCTCTGCCTACCTAGTGTGATACAACCTATATGTATGTGTTTAGCGACGATGGAGATGACAGCGTTTGACTTCAAATTACTTCCTCAAGTTTCGTGCCGTGCAAGTATGTGAATAGTATGTCAATGAGGTCCGGGTGCTTGTCACCGAGGAGGCTTGGTAGTGAAAGTGGAAGACGATTTTGCGCAATGTAGGTAAGAAGTGGGCGACGTTGTAGTTGGTAGGCTGGGCAAATGAGCAAGAAATGTTCCACAGTGTTACGAACACCACATGTTTGGCAGGGCGGAGCGCGGAGAGGTCGATCAAAGAGGAAATTATGCGTGAGATTCGTGTGCCCGAGTCGGAGTCGAGCAAGGTGTATCTCGTGTGAGCGCGTGAGTTGTCTGGAAGAGGGCCATTTGGCGAGAAGGGGTTTAATGTGGTGCAAGTGAGTAGTGTTGTGATTCCAGCGTGCCTGGAGATATGTGTTGAATAATCTGTTGGTGAGGGATAGAAGGTCACAGGGGGGGGGGGACTGGGAGGTTGGGGGTGGGTGGGAGATCGATGGCTCGACGTGCGAGCTCATCTGCCCGCTCGTTGCCCGGAATCCCAATGTGGCCAGGGATCCAGGGCAGTGTGAGGTGAAGGTGGACATGATGTGTGTGATAGAGTTCCCGGATAGCGTGGAGTGTGAGGTGTGTGGTGTTGTGTATGGCTGCGAGAGCGTCGATGGAAGAACGTGAGTCGGTGCAGATGATGGTTGGTGTGGAGATGTGGTGTTGAATGATGTGGTGTAGACAGGCGTAGATTGCGACTAGTTCTGAGGTGTAAACCGAGTGGTGTGGTGTTAATTTTATTTGGCCAAAGCTGGGTCCACCGCACCAAGCAGCTCCCGTACCGTCGGTGGTACGGGACCGTCTGTGTAGAAGTATGTATGATGGGGGTGGGCGGCTTGATATTCGAAAAATGTTTGTTGGGTTTCGATGGGGGAAAGTAATTTTTTGTTTTTGTGGAAGAGATATTCGAGCTTGGGGTGATACATGTGCCAAAAGGGGAGAAGGGGAGGGAATTTGCCGAGGGTTACCTTGGGGAGTTTGAGTGCGAGAGTAAGGACATGTTTCAAATGTATGCCAATGTCGTGTTTGTTCCTATTCTAGGCACGTCTGAAGGGAGGTTTAGTGAGTGCGGGGGTAGCAGGGTGGTTTAGCTGTGTTGTGGTCCGAAAGTGGTATCTGACTAGTTGGAGTGTTCTGCGGTGTTGTAAACTGGGGAGGTGGGCCTCAGCCCGGAGACTAGTAATGGGTGTAGGGGCTAGTATGGGTGACTAGTATGATATGGGTGACTAGTAATGGGTGTGATCCGGTGATGAGGCGAAGAGCGTGATTTTGTATGCGTTCAAGTGTTGTGATGTGTGGCGGAGATATATGATCGAAGATAAACGCATTGTATTCCAGGACGGAGCGAATCAGAGCGATATACATTGTGTTGAGTGTAGCCCTGTATGCACCCCAGTCGCGACCGGAGATGCAGCGCAGGAGATTTAGCCGTTTTGCGCAGCGTTGTTTTAGATAAGCAATATGAGGGCCGAAACAAAGACTTTTGTCTA
The DNA here is from genome assembly GCA_034440615.1 of Ashinkailepas kermadecensis. Lineage (NCBI taxonomy): Eukaryota > Metazoa > Arthropoda > Thecostraca > Neolepadidae > Ashinkailepas > Ashinkailepas kermadecensis. The sequence goes on from JAOTOM010002388.1 coordinate 80,016, forward strand.
GTATGATGCCAAGATATGTGAATGTGGTTTGGAGAGGGATAATTTGTTCGCGATGGCGGAGCGGAGTAGTAGGTGGGATGTACGTGTGGAGCCGTGAGAAAAGCATTGTGACGGATTTTGCGGGGGAGATTTGCAGTCCCCAAAGGGAGCGCCAGGAATCAATTTGATTCATGGCGCGCTGCATAAGATAATTTGCTTTGTCTGCCGAAGGGTGCGTGCACCATATGGCCAGATCATCGGCGTAAATGGAGTATTTTAGGCAGGGCGCTATGTTGTGGAGGTCGGCGAGAGCATCGTTAATCATGATGAGAAAGAGGGTGGGGCATAGCACGCTGCCTTGTGGGACGCCTTGATCGAGTTTCTGGGGCCGAGAATGGATATTGCCGCAGCGGACGGTGAATGTTCTATCAGCGAGGAAGTTGGAGATAAATTTTGCCATTCTGCCTCGTATGCCAATACGATGTAATTTGATTTGGAGGGCCGAACTGTGTACTTTATTGAATGCAGATTTCAAGTCGAGAGAAAGTGCGACGGTTTCATGTTTTTTTCATGAACCCGCGCTGTATCGAATCAACTAATTGGAAGAGGTTGTCGGCGGTGCTGTGTCGGTGTCGGAATCCGCTTTGAAAGGGGGAGAGAATGTTGTTGTTTTCGAGGTGTATTCTGATTCGACCATTGACCATGCGCTCAAAGATTTTAGAGGCACAACTAGTGAGAGAGATAGGTCGATAGCTAGAGGGAAGGTCGCGAGGTTTGCGAGGTTTAGCGATAGGAATGATAGTGCTAGTACACCAGGAAGGGGGAAAAGTGCCGTCAGTCCATAATTGATTTAGTGCTGAGAGGAGATTTTCTTTTCCGGCGTCGGATATATTTTGGGAGAAGGGGTATGCCAATTGGTCAGGGCCAGGGAAGTGTTGGTTACTTTGGAAAGGGATAAGGTTAGCCATAGGGAGTAAATGGGGCATTCTATGGTTCAGTGTTGTCCGAGGTAAAGTTGCAGGTGGCGAGAGTGGTTCGTAAGAAGTCGGTGTTGTGTTGTGAGTATTGTGCTTTTGAGGAGATGTCAGCATAAGAGGTGGCAAAGTGTTCCGCGACGTCTGTGGGTTCTGTGATGCTGCGATGGTTAATTGTCAATTGTGGGAATCCGCGGTGTGGGGATCTGCCATTTGTGAAAGAGCGAATTTTGGACCAAATTTGGCCGATGGGCGTAAATCGATTAAACGAGTTTGAATAAAGTTGCCAGCTGTGTTTTTTGGCCGCTATGATAGTCTGCTGGCAACGTTTTTTTTGCCTCGCGGGCTTCTAACATGTTTTGTGGGGTAAGGTTTTTTCGAAATTTTCGCTCAGCCCTCCGCCGCCGAGCGACGGCGCGTTGACACTCGTCGTTCCACCACGGCACGTGGTGACGACCGGGGAGCGACTAGTGTGGGGGACATGATTTTCTGCCGCGAGTAGTATGGTGTCAAGAAGGGCTGATATTGGGGGGTGTGAATGCGGAGGAAAGACGATGTCAATTTCTTGTGTCTTTATGTAACTTCCCTGATAAAGTTTCCTTGATGATAGTACATGTTTCGATTTCGAGACGTTTGGTAGGGTTTGGTTGGGACGGAATGCTCTGATAATCGTCCGTTATTTTCCTGGCCTTTTAAATGCGTTAGGCGTCATAAGCGGACATAATACCGGTGGCGCCGCTCTGGTGGTGGGTTTGTGAAGGAACACCACCAGAGTGGGCTTGCTTTTATTAATGCTATATTCTGGTTTCTAGACGAGGTGCAAGTAATTTCCAATGGTCCAATTTGAACAACATTGAAACTAGCTCTCTTATGATGTGTAGTTCGTTTTATTATCAAATAATTTCACCCTGTCACTTTGCCCTTAAAGTGAAATGGGAGCAATTGGCCACTCAACATCACGTGATAAACACGTGTCATACATCTTCTGTGTGACGTCCTGACAATTTCCAATGTCCTTAACTAAACGGAAATAGAAAGTGCTACATTTTTATATCAACTTGAATAACTTCCATGAAGGTTTAACCCTGTCACTTTTGCACTCAATTCCAGAACTTAAATCACAAATTATCACATTGTATCACTTTATATTGTATATCACATGTTCTACATTACCGAATTAATTTCCAATGGTCTTAAATAAACAGGCATAAAATCCGTTGCCTTGTGATGCCATACTCGACTACTTTTATAGTTTTCTAACCCTGGCTTTTTTGCACTCAATTCTAGGATTTGTATATCGAATTATCGCATTATATTCCTTTAAATTGTATATCAGATGTTCTACATTACCAAATTAATTTCCAATGGTCTTAAATAAACCGGCATAACATGCGCTGCCTTCTGATGTCATACTCGAATACCTTTATAGATATCTAACCCTGTTATTTTTGCACTAAATTCCAGGATTTGTGTCTCAAGTTATCACATTGTATAACTTTTAATTGTATATCAGATGTTCTACATTATCGAATTAATTTCCAATGGTCTCAAATAAACCGGCATAAAATCAGCTGCCTTGTGATGCCATACTCGACTACTTTCATAGATGTCTAACCATGTCACTTTTTACCTTTTGACATGGAGCTTTGCGACATTATTGACGTTCTGGCATGGCTCGATTACGTCAAGCGCCGACGGTTGCTGCCTAGATGATCCGTAGGGCAGCCGAGCGGTGGCACGATAGAAAGTAAAGTTCCGCCCTTCAACAATACTAAGCAACATCGGCTCTGCCACGCCAAAATGGTGTAGGAGAACTTCACGGCTGTAGATGCATTATTTCTCTTCAAAGCCCATAAGCGTAATGTTCTTAAACAATTTCGCCAAAATCTGTCGCCTCAACTCTAATGGTGGCGGAACTCATGCCAGGCACATCGTCTATCGTTTCAAAGATGAAAATCTGCCTGTAACTTTGGCGTTGGGGCCCATTAACATGCAGGGAATAGGAATCCCGCGCCCCGTCATGTTATGAATGGCGGGCGGTTGGTGACGGGCCGGAGGCGGCCGGCGGCCGGCCGTCAGTATGGTGGAAAATAGTTCAAAAAGGAAATACGGAAAGTAGCAATATGCGCAATAGGTCACTGCAAGTGACAATAAAATTGACGTCTGAAGGCAAGCAAGCTTTCATAAATGCACTTCGCATCATATTTTATGGAGACAGAGTCTTATAAATTGTAACTATATTCTTCGCGCACACACTAGTAAGCATCCGGGACGACCGCTTGTCGGGGGGCATGTTTCAGAGTTCTTGAATGGAACCTGTTTTCTTTCTTTACTGGAGACCTCCTCGATGTCCGCAGTAACATTGCGTCTGACGCCTAACGGTAATCCGTTTTGTTTAGCACGACGAATCCTTTGCATTTATCTGACGGCTTTACTATTACATTATCGTTGTTTTTCATTTCCCGAAGTACTTCCCTCTGTTCCGCATAATTGTCCGACCTTTTGTTCGATGCTTTGTTGTGATATTTATATGATTTTAGAACTTTTGTTTTGAAATCTTTCAACTCAAATTCTAATTGAGTTGTGGCTCTCGGTGGTTGGTATGCAGGAGTGTCGGGAAACATGGGGCGAAGCTTTGAATGACCTGTGCCAGAGGTGCTTTGTGATAAGCCTGCCTGCGGTACCTGAAGTACAGTTTGCTGTTTTGTCTCCCTCACATTCCTTCACCGCAAACCATAGATCTCCCTTTCTACGCCTGATTCTGCCTTTTCCAAGCAGCTACGATCTACTTTTTGAGTTAACGCAAAATTGGGGCCTTTGTCAAGCAATCCCAATATATACCAAAAGCTAATAGCAATCCACTTGTTTACGGACCCGCTGGCTGCTGGAGCTGTGATGAATTGAAAACTTGGAGGCTATGAATCTGGGGTAGAGCCTTTCCTGTCTGCAGTTGATGAGGAAGATGATCCGTTCTTCGACACGTCCTAGCTTTTGATGCAAAATTGCAAATTGGGCAATTTCTTCCGTGAGGTCGCCAAACATCCCGGATAAAATAATGTACTTCACCACGCGGCTACTAGTGGAGAGAGCTCGGGTAGTTGCATTACTTCTGGCACCCACGGTACGGACACCAACGGCGATGGCATTGAACAATATCGTACAAATTTCACATCTAATCTAAGTAAGTTATCTCCAGACTCAAATATATTGGGATTGCTTGACAAAGGCCCCAATTTTGCGTTAGCTCAAAAAGTAGATCGTAGTTGCTTGGAAAAGGCAGAATCAGGCGTAGAAAGGGCGATCTATGGTTTGCGGTGAAGGAATGTGAGGGAGACAAAACAGCAAACTGTACTTCAGGTACCGCAGGCAGGCTTATCACAAAGCACCTCTAGCACAGGTCATTCAAAGCTTCGCCCCATGTTTCACGACACTCCTGCATACCAACCACCGAGAGCCACAACTCAATTAGAATCTGAGTTGAAAGATTTTAAACAAAAGTTCTAAAAGCATATAAATATCACAACAAAGCATCGAACAAAAGGTCGGACAATTATGCGAAACATAGGGAAGTACTTCGGGAAATGAAAAACAACGATAATGTAATAGTAAAGCCGTCAGATAAATGCAAAGGATTCGTCGTGCTAAACAAAACGGATTACATTGAAAAGGCCAGGAAAGTAACGGACGATTATCAGAGCATTCCTTCCCAACCAAACCCTACCAAATGTCTCGAAATCGAAACATGTACCATCACCAAGGAAACTTTATCAGGGAAGTTACATAAAGACACAGTGTTATTTCTCCTTCCTCATTCCAGCCGCACAGCGGAATTATACGGGCTCCCAAAAAACCACAAACTAGAGGTTCCACTGCGCCCTATAGTGTCGGCGAGTGGTGACACCCTAGACAAGTTATCTTGGTTCTTGAGCAAGATTCTTGTCCAGATACTAGCGTTGGTTCCCGCCCATCTGACAAACTCGGAGTCGTACCTACAGAGGGTGAAAGAAACGTTTCCTACCAAACTTCCGGAAGGCAGAATTGTTTTCACCATGGACGTGATAAATTTATATGGCAGCATTCCGATAAAGGAGGGAATAGATGCTGTGATTCGTCTAATCGAGGACAATCTGGATGATATTTGTTTTTTTCGGGATTGGTGTACAGGACTGTGTAAAATTACTAACACATATTTTCAGCAATAACCTCATACGTTTCGGTAACTCCATGTACAAGCAAACAAAAGGAGTGGCTATGGGTAACCGATGTGCACCTCCTTTAGCGATTGCTTTTATGCACCGCCTTGAGTCGATCTTCTTAGCTTCGTATGATTTGAAACCAGCTCTCTACATGAGGTATATAGACGATATTTTGGGTGTTTGGACACATAGCTTGGTCTCTCTGCTCGACTTCTTTGCAGAAATTAACCAACAACACTCCAGCATCAAGTTCACCTTAGAACACACTGGTCATAACAGTTCGATTCCTTTCCATGATACGTTGTTTGTAGTTCAGGCTGATGGAAGCTACACCACCGAACTGTACTTTAAGCCAATGGCAGCCCCCATCATCTTGCACTATGATTCGGCCCACCCGATGGCCACTAAAAAGGCCGTTTTAACATCCCAAATGAGGAGAGCAGCACGAGTCTCCTCCGATACTGTTTCATGCGAGCGGAGCCTTGCGAAGATGACAACTCTTTTCCTGGAAAACGGATACCCAGCACATCGGGTACACTCCGCCGCTCGTGCTGTTCACCCTCACAACAGGAGTAGGATAAGTGGGCAACGTTGGCATCGAGCGGGTAGCAATCCCAACTATGCTTACATGAGACTTCCATTTGTCGATGACCAACTATGTCGACAGGTAAACGCAGCCATCCGTTCGTCTCATCTAAACCATGTTAGGGTAGCCTGGACTAGCGGACCTACGCTGAAGTCTTATTTGGTCCGCTCAGCCCTGGAAATGCTGCCATGCCCTGCTGGTAGAAGAACGTGCCACACCTGTATCAACGGGCTCAAAGGTAGATGCACGCGGAAAAACATAGTTTATAAAATAACGTGCAACCGCTGTCTTGGAATATTTTATGTTGGTGAAACCAAACGTAGTATCAGGGATAGGTACAATGAGCACTTGGGAGATGCCAGACTTCGGAGAGCATGCACACCTTTAGGCGAACACATGATCTACAAACATTCTTACATGGAACACAGCGACACTAACACAAACTTCAAAGTAGAAATTCTACCAACAGCCAGAGACAACGCTGATCTGAAGGTCCTCGAATCTCTACACATACGTAACCTACGGCTGCAACTAAACACGCAAACGTCTTGGTATATCACATAAAATTACATAAACATAAAATATATTTTATGTATTACGCGTTATATTGGATATATGTCTATATATGTGCGTGAGTGCATGTATCGATATGTATATGGACCATGGGCTCGGGCTTCCTCAGAGGATTCTATCTTGACATAGTTTGTTTCTGGTTTGGAGTTTCTTTAAGTGTCTGCACCACTGAGGAGGCTTTTCTGCATACCACGTGTCTTTTAGCACGTTTTTTCCCGCGTGCTTTTTCAATTGTTAAGCTTGACATTTTTATATCACTCCTGACGATGGCCCCTGGCCGAAACGTTGAGTAATAAAGTATAATCCTTAACGTTACTTTTGATGTTAACTCAGCACCTCCTGGTATATTGAAGGTCGTATATTTTCTTTACACGCAATGTCTAAAACCCAGGAGCATCTAAGAGCAATTCTTCGTTGTATAAAACAATAAAAGAGTAGACGGCTTTGATAGGTAAGTTAGCAGAAAGTAGAAAGAGAGGAGTGCTAGCATCCATTCTCCCTATGGTAAGTGGAAATGTAGAATGGTATTCGAGAGCTATTGGACTGAATAGCAGCGTGGCTAAGATTTGCGAGGAGCTTCGGGTGAGGTTCTTAAATCATTGTGGGCATTTTTTGAGGACTGAAATGGGAAATGAAATTAGGACTGCATTAAATGTGTTACTTCCAAGCAAGAGAGGACTGGAATTGCTCAGCAATAGGCATGATGAGACTCTGAATAGGAAACGGGGAAGCTCGGCAGGCCATGGGGATGTAGCTGTTGATATGAGAAGTGTTGGAAGCAAAGAAAGGAATGGTTTATCATGTTTTATATAAATGCCAGAAGTGTTGGGACAAAATTGGGCAACTGCATGCAAGTATGTTGTCTGAAAAGCTTGATCTTGCATGTATACCTGAGGCATTGGTTAGGGTACATATTTTGAAGCTAGCTTGCAAGAATTCGCATTGACCGACTACAGCGTGCATGCTCATCAAAGGAAGGCAAGGATAGGGGGTGGGGTACAATTTTATGTGATGCAAGCAATGAAATGCCATGCCGTAGAGGACAGGGTAGATAGTGGAGAAAATATTTTTTTAGAGGCGTGCCGAACGATAAGGGTCACTTGTGCTGCCTTTAAAGCGAGAGTGTTTTGAAAGAAAGGTTAACAGGTATGTATGCATCTACGTTTAGGTAGTCTTACGATATATTGTGTGTGAGCTTAAAGTGCTGAAGGCGGGGCTGGATATGGGACATCCCACGGATGTACAAATGGTTTAATTTAAGTTTAAACGTCCGCAATATGATTTGTAGCTGGATGGGGGGTAGGAGGTGGGGGGGGGTTGAGAGTGACGAGAAAGTTGATTTTGTCAGGGTACCGGCATTAGCCTACTCCTACCGAAAAGCACAGAGGGGCTTTACCGTGCGAAAAAGAAGGTATTTATTTGTTCACATTCCCCCATCACGCCGACCGCCGCGTGTTAATTGTTAATAGCGGGTTAGTCTACGCATGCCATGCAGGCTTGCCAGTGGGGTTAGTACGGTGTTTGGTAATGGGCTAGTACGGTGTTTTAAATCAGCTCATAAACGCCCGGTGCCATTCGGGGACGACTATGTACGTGTTTCCTATGAGGGTATCGCGGGCATACATTGCATGTTGAAGTGAGTGTTGGTGGTGTACTGTGCACAGTGTTTCTGCTATTTTATGGCGAATGAATACTCAAACAGCAATTGAAAGAGTGCTGGGTGCTTGCCACCAAGAAGCAATGGAAGCGACAGGGTGATGGCCTCTTATTTGGCAGAAGGCCATAGGTGGTTGTCTTTGAGCGTTAGAGATTAGCTGCAGTTTAGCAGGATGAGTCCTGTGCTTAATGTGGTATTGCAGGTGTCGCAGTGGGTTCAAGGATAAATGTACGTAATGGCAAATGTACGTATGGCAGATGTACTTAAGCAAATGTACGTAAGCAAATGTACGTAAGCAAATGTACGTAAGCAAATGTACGTAAGCAAATGTACGTCAGCGCAGATGTACGTATGGCAATTGTACGTAAGCGCAAATGTACGTATGGCAAATGTACGTATGCGCAAATGTACGTTAGCGCAAATGTACGTCAGCGCAAATGTACGTAAGCGCAAAAGTACGAATGCGCAAATGTACGTAAGCTCAAATGTGCGTATGCGCAAAAATCGCAAATGTACGTATGCGCAAAAGTACTTAAGCGCAAATGTACGTAAGCGCAAACGTACGTATGCCCAAAAGTACGTAAGCGCAAAGGTACGTAAGCGGAAATGTACATATGCGCAAAAGTACGTATGCGCAAATGTACGTAAGCGCAAATGTACGTGTGAGCAAAAGTACGTAAGCGCAAATGTACGTAAGCGCAAATGTACGTAAGCGCAAAAGTACGTATGCCAGATGTACGTATGTGTAAATGTGCGTATATGCAATTGTGCGTATGCGCAAATGAATGTACATTTACGCATGCGTACCTTTGCGTTTTCGTACATTTGGATAGGTACATATGTCATACGTCCATTTGCGTTCATATACATTCCCTTACGCACCTTTCCCATACACACATTTGCCCTTACGTATATCTGCCATCGGTGCAGTTGCCATACGTACTTGTGTGCTTTCGTATATCTGAGCTTACGTACATCTGTCATACGTAATTTTGCGCTTATGTCTATATCTGCATACTTACATTTGCGCTGACATACTTTTGCGCTTTCGCACATTTGCAATTACGTACATTTACGCATGCGTATATTTGCGTTTACGTACATTTGCGCTTACGAACATTTGCGCTTGCGTACTTTTGCGCTTACGTACATTTGCGCTTACGTACATTTGCGCGTGCGTACATTTGCGCATACGTACATTTGCGCATGCGTACTTTTGCGCATACGTGCATTTGCGCTTACGTACTTTTGCGCTAGGTACTTTTGCGGTTACGTACTTTTGCGCATACGTACATTTGCGCTTAAGTATATTTGTACCTATGTACAAATGTACCTATGTACCTTTAAGTACATTGCGCTTAAGTACATTCAATTATAACAAGTACTATAACTGGGCGCTACATAACCAGTAGCAGTTGATGCGCCCCAAAGCCCAAGCAATCAATCAATCAGTGATTCAACTATTTTTAGCTTATGGTGAAAGAAGCTGAGCTTATGGGTGTCTCCAAGTGACTGCGGCATGTGTGGCCTCCTAATGGTGTGTTTCGTGTCCTGTTTTTGGCGTCTCTTAAGTGTTCGTGGAAGCGCTCCCTGACGCTGTGTTTGGTCTCTCCAATTCACGTTGCATTCATATTTCCCTGTTGACATAGTACGCACGTTGTGACCTATACGGCAATTTTTAAATGGCTCTTTCCTTCTAAGCCTGCATGACACGTGTGGCAGTGCCTCTGTCTCCCAGGACATGGAGAGGGCACAGGGCAGACCTGGTGACGATGTCACCGAGCGCTCTCCCACACTGCCATGCAACTTTCAAGGGTGATGGTTGTGACTTTACGACACACTCAGCAGCTGAGGCCATACGGTGTCACCTGCCTCTCATCCTGGCAGGAAGGACGGACGCCGCGGGGAATCGAGCCCCGTACCTCTGGCTCGCCAGACGCTCAGCTTAACCACTGAGCTACCGACGCCGAACTTTTAAGGGCAAGCCCGATGATTTTACGACGGAATTTACTCTTCTGGTTAGAGTGTCGTCTACAAAAGGTAAAGAAATGTAGGTTAGTCTATCATTTTGGTCTGCTTGCACTAGTTTTCTACCAGCGTTTGAGATAGTTAGGGAACCGTGCTTCGACTGTACTTTAAATTTAGTGCGTTGAATCAGTCTATGTGGATAGTCATTGTCTAGAAAGAGGCGCTCTATTTTAGTCATTCCCTTTCCCGTCCAGTTCGAGTTGATCCTAGCCGATAAGCCCTAAGCATTTGTGAGTACAAAACAGATCTTTTCGTCTCTATTGGGTGAGCCGACGAGTAAGGGAGGATGATATTTGCAGCCTTCGGTTTAACGTATAATTATGTGGTGAAATGTCCTGTGCTTTGCACTGTCAGTAGGGTATCTAAGAAAGGTATTTGTCCAGAAGGTGATTGATCGGTTCTTTCACAGCTAGATTTCAAAGATGGATGGAAACTGTCAATGCGTTTGAGAAACTCGTTCAAAGCCTGCGATCCAAATGTAAAAATACCAATGCTATCGTATATGTACCTCATGTACGTCAGCGGTTGTTGGTCTGGCGAGCTCAGAAGTAGTGATTATACTGCGTCCATAAAAATGATGGCAACGGATGGGGCTATCCGACTATCCATTGCAATTCCATGCGACTATTTGAAGAAGCGTTCGTCAAATCGCACAAAGTTATTTTTCAGACAGTGTTCGAGTAGCTTTTGGATGTCGTTTACCGTGAGACCAAACAAATTTGCCTATCTACATGCTTCCGGATCATGTCTACTGTTGATGCTATGGCCTCATCACTCGGTATGTTACCGTAAAGGTTGGCTACATCTACCGTAAAGGCAATGGATCCTATTGGCATGCCAGATGGAAAGTGCTGATGTAGCCGACTTAGGTAATCATGCGTGTTGTTCAAATGAGCTGGAACAAAGACTAGAAGCTGGTTTATGATCCGTTCCAAAACCCAGGACAATTTATCGAGTTGGCTCCCACAAGCAGAAACTATAGGGTGGAGGGGAATGTCAGCCTTATGACTTTTGGGTAGGCCGTAAAACTCGGCTGTACGAGAGCAGGATGGTTTGATGGCGCGAATAGTCTTTTCGGGAAGTTTGTCTTTCATAGTCTGGCTTATGATGACTTTAGTAGCAGCTTCTAGCTTGTGTGTCGGATGTTTTCCTATTGGGTCAAACTCACGTAAATTGTCTTCTGCCTTTTTACATAACTTTTTTTTTTTTCATCCGGACGAAACCTTTACATTTATCATATATTTTTCACCACTACGCTGTCGTCTTGCACTAAATCATGCAGGCTCAGACACTCCTCTTTCGTATAAATTGTAGCTTCTTTAGTATGATACCTCTTGAACAGATTCATTACTTTCTGTTTGATCTTCATAAGGGCATTTTCTGTGTCAGAAGTCGACATCGGTGCCATGAGTGTATCCGTGTCACTAAAACAAGGGTTCAAGATCAATCTAAGATTTATATCTGTGTGATCTCCGCCGTCAGAAAGTTGTTGTGTGCCGGTGCAATTGTTGCTACTGGACTGCTGTTGTGGCCCTTGGCTAGTGTGTCATCGTGAGTGTTCAGTCCCTCTTGCATGTGAGGGAATCGTGTTAGTGGGATTATTAGTCACTCTGGTTTTGTGGATGTGTAGTAGCTCAACCAGAAATTAATGAACCTGTTCAAGAGCTATCATACTAAAAAAGCTCCAAATCATACCAAAGAGGAGCTTCTGAGCCTGCATGATTTAGTGCATGACGATAGCGTAGTGGTGAAAAATCTGATAAATGTAAAGGTTTCGTCCGGATGAAAAAGAATAGTTATGTCATAAAGGCAGAAGACATTGTACGTGCGTATGACCCAATAGGAAAAAATTCGACACGCAAGCTAGAAGCTGCTACTAAAGTCATCATAAGCCAGACTATTAAAGACAAGCTTCCCGAAAAGACTATTCGCGCCATCAAACAATCCTGCCCTTGTACAGCCGAGTTGTACGGTCTACCCAAAAGTTATAATGCTGACATTCCCCTCCACCCTATAGTATGAGGTACATCGACGATATGAGGTACATCGACGATATCATTGCTATTTTTACATTTGGATCGCAGGCTTTGGACTAGCTGTTCAAACGCATTAACAGTTTCCATCGATCTTTGAAATCTAGCTGTGAAAGAACCGATCAATCACCTTCGGGACAAATACCTTTCTTAGATACCCTACTGACAGTGCAAAGCACAGGGTAATTCACCACATAATTATACGTTAAACCGATAGCTGTGAATATCATCCTCCCTTACTCGTCGGCTCACCCAGAAGATACAAAAGATCTGTTTTGTACTCACAAATGCTTAGGGCCTATCGACTAGGATCAACTCTAACTGTGCGGGAAAGGGGAATGATTAAAATAGAGCGCCTCTTTCTAGACAATGGCTATTCACATATACTGATTTGACGCACTCAATTTCACGTACCGTCTAAGCACGATTCCCTAAGTATATAAAACGCTGGTAGGAAATTAGTGCAAGCAGACCAAAATGATAGACTAACCTACACTTATTTCCCTTTCGTAGACGACACTCTAACCAGAAGAGTAAATTCCGTCGTAAAATCATCGCGCCTGCCCTTGAAAGTTGCATGGCAGTGTGGGAGAACGCTCGGTGGCAGCGTTACCAGGTCTGCCCTGTGCTCTCCATGTCCGGGGGACCCAGACATCCTCTTCGACTCTGTTGCAATCGGTCCCATACCGCACTACGCCCTCAGCACTATTATATTACTCTACGCATTGGAGTGAGTAGGTGTATGAAGTGATAAGTGCTTTCCGTTTCTTGTTCATTCATAGAGTACCCATGCCTAACATATAAAGTGTGTACACCTAATATCACATCATGCATTAAATTGATGTCATTTCAATCGGATTACTCTGGCCTTGCGATCGTTAATTTGTATTAACACGCTCCACGCCATTTTGTACCTGTTTTCTCACCCTCCATCTGTTACTTTTGAAAAAGACACGCCGTCGAAACATACAGTTCATTTTCGCACAATTTATCTGTTAGTTATAATGAGTAAAAGGTCCAAGGTTATTTTGACAATGTAAATATTTCTCCCATTATGTATCATTTTTCACCCAACTTAAAATATGCTCGCTTAATGATGCATAACCTCGCTGAGTTCAGGTGGCATTCATCATTTTCCCACAAATACACATATTCCCACCTATTTTGGTATTATTGCACTTTAAGTTATTCATGAGACATGTTTTGCACGCATATTACCTCCATGAAGCAAACAATGGGATTAGGATTGGTTAGGTTAGGTTAGGTTTGGCTTTTCTTTAAAGTTGCAAAACAAAATATACATTTGTCCTGTGAGCTAAAGAGGAAGAATTGTGGTTCTTCAAAATCAGATCAGGCTAGGTTAGGTTAGGCTATGCTAGGTTTTTTGGTTTTAATTTTTTTCCGAAAAAAGTTCAAGATTTTCCATTAAAAAAAATGTTTTTCGTGCATGTAATGTTAGGCTAGGTCAGATTAGTTTAGTTTTTTTTTCCATTACACATTTTGATGCTATATTGCAAACTCAAAGTCGTTTTGGTGTTGTTTTGCCTGCTAACTGAAAAGTATGCATTTGCAGAGAAAATGAATTGTCGTATCATGTTAACCACACATGAACATTGCATTGGAAAAAGAAAGTCCAATAATTGCAAAATTACTTTAAACTGCAAAGTTACACCTATTTCTTCATGCTACCAGTTATTCATTGTTTGCCTGCCATTGTGTTAGGTTCTCATCAGGGATGGAGTTCCCTATGCTTTTGGTGGGGCCTGTGCCCAACATCTTTGCATTGATCCCACAAACGTGTTGCTCTCTTAACATTTGCAAGTGATCAAGTCTGGTGGAAGCACCATAAAGCCCAAATAACTATTTATCTTAACATGGGATGTTATTGGAGGTCCCCACCAACGACGTCAGCAACACTCATTTCCTCCATACACTGTGCCTCACCAATAATTGTCAACCTTCTCAACCCATGCCTATCATTGTTGCTAAGTATGTGGTAGTGGCGCACCCATTCCAGCCATGCACCTTTCCCACTTGGTGATACTTTCAATTTGGTAAAATCGCAACACTGAAGAAGACGTCCACTACATTTGTTTCATTTGACTGACATCATTCCTCTGCTTACTGGTAATTTATAAATGCTAGATAAATGGATTTGTGCTCACCATGCACGGCTATTCCATCAAGCGGTAAAAAAAAGGAAGATGGCGTCGAATTGCACTGCAGGAGACGCGCGGTTGAGAACTGTGAGAACCAGTATGGATACCTTCCTTGGCTCTCGCATAAATTCTGTATCACCAATAACCATATCCAACACTGTTATGGTTTTCGGAGACTCCCGCTAATAGACATGAGCATGCACCATGAGCTCGGAGAACATACAATTGTAAGTTCTCGTATCGTTCTCGGAGTCTCGTGACGAGTATAAAACGATAACCTTTTTGAGAAGGGTGTCGAGGGGTGTTGTCAGTGCAGTGTGCCTTTCGTCGCGGGCGTTCGGGTGGCCATGCGTCTCTGAATGGTGGGGCAATGAGCAGTGGATAAGGCCGGATCGGTCTGTACAGTGCGATACCCGGTGAAATGCAATGCTACAGCGACAATCGGAGGACGGACGGACAAGTCGATTGAGGTTATTAGGGTTTAGGAGCGCATCGACTACAGAGGTCATGCAGCGCCCATAACATCGTCAAGGGACGTGCAATTCAGCCTGTAGCCGTAAACCGTGTGATGGCGATAGGCGTGAGGTCGGTGGAGTTTGCGCTCAACGTGGTGGTGTCACACTGAAGATACAGTAGTCGTTACCAAGGATAGTGAAGGCAATGTAGGGGAACAGAGCACGTACTCACAAAGTGGTGGTGCTGTTCGTGTGGCGCCACGGTCCTGACCTGTGACCTGACCTGTCGCCGAGTCACCGATGCCTGGCGTTGGCAATGCATCGACCTCGATTGACGACATAATAATTGGATTGGACGGCGAGGAAGATATGGTAGATCTAAAACATTGCCTTCATTTCATATTGCTCTTCACGTGATCGTGACATAACTGTGTCTGTAGGTTCCATGTGTGTTTGGCCAGTCTTTCATGTTGTGTTTTCGAGCTCTGTTTGTTCAGATGCTGTGTTGTTCCAGACATGCAATTCTCGCGCATCGTCAAACCGCACCTTCCGAATGACGCTGACGCCGTGATATATGTGGGATGTCCCAGCGGGATTGTGCGTTTCTTCATCCCTGAGTAGATGCTACAGCTCGAATGGGCATACATATATATATATATATATATATATATATATATATATATATATATATATATATACCTTGGCGTTGTGCGAACAGACAAAACTAAGTTTTAGCCACCTCCTAAAACAATCTTAAGCATTTGTACCTCCCAGAAATAAATGTATGCTTGCGCCCCTGCAGGGCATACGCCTGCCTAAAACAGTGTTTGCTGATACACAATAATGTCTAGAAAATTCCACACTTGATTTATACATATGCATTTTTTCCACAGTCCACGTGTCACCATTGCAAGCAACATATTGCATCGACATGGTCCTCGTGACCTATGAGGCTACCAGATGACCCAGATACAAAATTTGGTACCAATGTGAGAAAAAAACTGGTCAATCTACACGTTCGGTTTATGCCGTTATCCCATCAACCATTCAGAAACATGACGCATTGCCGGGGTAGAACTTCGCATATTTTTCCGAGAATCTGCCTCTCCCCCGTTTGCCACAATTTAACCCGCGCACGTCCGGGGGGCAGATATCTGCCCCCCTGCGGTTTTTCCTACTTTGCCGCCATACTAATCGGGTTAGCAAAGCCAAACCTCGCATGGCTGCTCATTGGTCTTTTCCGCATATCCTCAGAAATTTTTGACCATGGTCATCTCAAGTCAGGTCACCAGGTCAGGCGAAGTGACCTAACGTCCCTCCGAGTTCTAGGTGGCATTACTCCCACAATAATTGGGGATTGATTTCAAACGTATATCACGTCATGATCTTATCAGGGTCTATAATATGTATATCACGGTTTTTTCGTAGCTTTGACCTGAGGTCAGGTCGTGGCCTATGGCTTACCCATTATAGGCCTATGGAAAAATATACAAATGTTTCCTGGTTACATATTTGCTCCCGGAATGACCTCCAACCGTTATGGCGTGTAGTTGGAAGCTATTCGCAATGCTATCGCTGACATTTTTGCTCAGTGGCCCCACCATGGTCAGCTGAGGTCACCTGAAATCACTAGCACATTTATGCGCACTATATCGCAATGCATTGAACTAGAAGGCTGAAATTACCGTCATTGTGTTTGTGTCGCCAAGACGTGTCGATTGATATATTACATGACCTCCCTACTCTACCCCATGACCTTGACCTGAGGTCATTGTTTCTGTGACCCATCGGTTGACCTGACCTTAAATTACACAGCGTATGTCGATAGCACATTTCAAGGGCTGTCGAATAGCATTTGCAGTTTGTTTCTATCTGTTGCAGGTCCTGAGATATGTACCAATATCTGAGGGTCCCACCCGATCTGGTCGAATTTGACATGATGACCCAGTGACATAAATATTGACCTGAGCGAGAAACTGACCGAAATACTTTCGATAGAGCTTGTCACCAGCTATCCAAAGCCGTTTTCCGTTTGTCGCTATCTAGCATAGTTCTCGAGATCTTAGGGGGCAGACATCTGCCCCCCGGACATGCGAAGTTGGCGCGGACCGCCGGACGTGCGAGTGTTAAGATTAGGCCCATGGCGTGACAATGGAAGACAACGCGGAGTTTCTGCCACCAGATGGCAGTGCAGGCGACTTTGACACCGGAGTCGGCAGACTGCGGCCCGCCACCGTTGGAAGTGTGTGGTGGGAGGTTGTTGATGCCGGATTTCAATAGCTTTGCGCGTCATATTTCGGTAACTATTTAGAGACCTGGGTGTTGGCTATGTTTCTAATTTCGGGGCGTTGGTTCCCAGCCCCGGAATCCCGAAAAAGGAATACATAAAGGAGGAAAATTTAAAGAGAAACATCCTTCATGCTATATGAATACTCTCGTGCATGTGCGACACCTTTCAATGAGTCAAAGAGATGCTGTTATTGAAACGTGGCATGATGAGTATGACTTGACCAATGTGTAGAGTATGCTTATGCTTGCTTACCGATAGGCGACGATCCTTCCTCGTAGCACTGTTTTTTGCATGGTTCATGGTAAGGACAGCGCCTGTTTGATTGAAGTTAAGATATTTTGGATATCAGGATTGGTTCTAGGCAGGCACCAGATACGTTGTTGTACGTACTTTTAAAGGAAACCTTCCCCAGGAGCAGATACAGAGAGGACATTTGAGGGACCCGACCCCATGGTGGTGGTGCCCCTCTTATCGGGAAAAGGCGCCCTTCTGGGCTGGCTAGAATGAAGCCCGCCTCGCTCAGAGGATATTTCAACCAAAGGGAGACTGCGCCTGAGAGGAAACAGCGCCCTCCTGAAGGTAAAAGACGTCAGTAAAACTAAAGACGTTTAGTACGTCCGAGTGCACCCCTCCCCACACGTTCAATGAATTTTCAGCTGAAAGCGTACCTCCGAGGACTTTCGCTGTCGCACAAATCAAAGGAAATGAGCCCCTCCCCCGAAAAATGCCTACTCCTGGATTTGCCCTTGGGCTCCCTTTATGCGCAATGCTGAGATCCTCCGGCCGAAGTTATGTTCGGAAAGCTCGTAATCCATGCGCAGTATGGTAGTTTCAGTTCTGAAATTGCATAATTTGGTTGGGAAATTACACTCAGGAAGGAGCGCAGTCAGAATTGTCTTCAGGGTAGGGAAAATGTGACGGAACGAAGACCACCTTCGGCGTGCGAAGCGAGCTGAAAATTTCTGGTTCATTCATAAAATGTCATACAATGTCTGGTTCTTCTGGTTCATCAGTGGCGGCTACAGGGGGCCAATGGAGCCATGCCTCTCCCCATGTAAGTTGGGGACAAGGCGCTTTCCATGCAAAGCACCACGACGGGCCAAGTCCTTCAACTGGGCCACCGGCAAGGTGGTATAATCCGCCATGAAGTGTGCTCCAGCGGCGTGTAAATGAGGGGGACTTGGGGCATGTGCCCCTCATGGAAAGGTGCCCACCTTGACCCAGAAAAGCACCGACGGAAGGCCTGAGTCCACCCCGACCCCTCCTACGCTCAAGTGATTTTTTTCAGCCTAAGGTGCCCATCTAAGAGAACAAGGTGCCCCCTTGAGAACAAATAAACGCACCATTCAGTATTATCGAGTACACCCACGGCTCATGGCGCCACTCAGAGGGGATGGCGCGCCTCCAGACAAGAGCCGCCATGAAATTCCGAGATCCGCGCTTGGTGTGCTTTACTCAGACGTTGACATTACCTATCAGCAACAACAGTAACTCAGCTGGGAAATTACCAACACCAAGTAGTCGATTTCACCAAGCTTCTACAATTCCAATCCCACACTCTTCACAAGCCAAATGGATGGGCGCGGCGGCCAATGAGGCGAACAATTATTGTCCCATTCGCATGTGTCGCCGCTCTGGCGGCTGCGTCTGGAAGCTTGCTCGCGGTGTGTGCAATTATCAGTCTTAGTATCCATCTCATCAATTTCAGAGAGTTCATCCCACATCCATTCATTATTAACGTGGTAAGAAACCATGCAATGCATGCCGGCTGGGCTCCAAGCCTGTGTAAACTGATAGCCTGATTCGTCTCGTAAAGTAGGTGAACGGTAAGTTTCAGGTCACAACGGAACGGAAGTTTTTCATAGAGAAAGATGCGTTTTTTTTCACATGGTTGTAGTTTTATGATTCTATCTCTTTTTTTCAAAATGACAACATGGTACCCCTGAACCTTGAAAGTTGCCTGAAGCTGAGTTACCCCTGAAAAGCATTGCGGGCAATGAGGACTTCGGCCGTTGAAAACTTGTGACGTAATGAAAAGTTCGAAACGCCGCACGGTTGTACCTGATGTTAAGGGCCTTGCATCAGATGGTCGACTGAGTGAAATAGTCGCATCAAACTTCCTCAAGACCACTTTGGCCAGGACCGGATATAGGGGACAATTGGAGCATGTGCCCCACCCTCTACCCATGGCGTCTCTCCGGACGGGAAAGTGTCCCGACTCCTCAAAGGATTTGTCTACCAAAGGCACCTCTCACAGACGAAAAGGGGTCCTTTTGAGACGAAAAGGCGCCTCAGTATGCTTGAGTTCATCTTTCCCGCGCAGCGAATTTTCCTCCGAAAGCGGCCTTCTGACAAAATGTGCACCCATCAGTTAATTCACTGAGAGTCAAGAGCTGATATACCACCATCAATACAAACTACTTGCCATTCATTTGATTAAAAAACAGCATAAACTCTCATCGAAATGGCTCTGGCAGATTCAGGTTCATGTTCATGCGAGGCCTAAACCTCCGTGGCCTTCGTGGCCTTCGTCGCATCCTATTTTCAACATCCATGCTTAATAGTCAGCTTGTTTTTAATGTCCCTTCTGCTCAGATAGAATCACTTGGCAGGGAATCATTTGACAGAGTCTCACTCCCAAATAGAATCATTTGATAATCTCAGATCAGAGAAACACTTACATACCATGGATGAGGCAGTGTATACTTTGGTAGTAAGCTCTGCTTTATTTTTACTACAAGTTGTAGTTGTAGTTGTAAGTAGTAAGTTTTATGAAACAGCCTGCCTGAATTTAACCCAGGATCAGGGGCGTCGATTTGTATCCTTTTCCGGGGCCATGCCCCCCCAAATGCTGATCTTGGCCCCCATGTTGATTTGGGCCCCCCAATAACCCATCCTATTTGTATGCTGATAAAAGCTAAAGGAAAAAAAAGAAGAAAAACACTGTGTTAGGTACATAGAAAACTTAGTTGATGTTATCCAGCACATTGTGTACTGAAAAAAGAACAGATTTGGATTAGATAGTGGACTGAGCATCCAACTTTTGCTACACAATTCAAAATTATGTGCAAAAAACAAAATAGCTAGATTTCCCTCCACTGTGGAAGGAAAACTTACAGCATACAATGTTAAGATTCGATGATGATGCATTTTAAACCAGATTGTCTTTAAAAAAAATGTTAAGCCACAAAACAACAATTGGATTGTCATACTGATGTTTGTACATGCCACCAATGGCAAAACCACATGCATATGAGCTTAAACAGGAAAAAAATCCATTCTTAATTTCCAGTCCTTGTCAAACTTGCATTGTCCAGTGAACAACAATGACAATCATTGAGATTGTTGATATGCAAACCATGATTATCTTCAGCAGCCCACCATCACACCAGCAGCTTAATATTTACCTAGGTACCTACCTACATGGCCAATGACAATGCATGCATTAAATATTGACATGGGAAAACGAGAGCCATGTGTGGGAAAAATCTGCCAGCTTATGATACCATGACAGAGAAAAGTCAGCAAGAAGCTGGCATGGCCACTGCATTATAATTGGTATTCCTAAAAGAATAAAAATAAAGCTGTGGCTCACATGGCTTTTTAAGCCAACCTTACAGTCATACAAGACCAATGTTATACAAGAAATAGCCTTGACAAGACCAATGTCTCGTACGCCGCAAAAACACCATTATTAAACGCCGCAAAAATACCATTATTTTAAAACGTACACCAAAGTTCGCATTCAAATCTTTTACTGACGTCACAGGTTTTTCCTCGTATATTGCAGAAATTGGAAGTATCAGGCAAGTTGCAATTTCACCGCACATGGGTGGGGGAGTGATTTTAGGCGTACCGGACCACAGAGGTCATTTGCGCCACCCTTGAAGGAGTACGTTAC